>OX456526.1:82772113-82948473 GCA_949748255.1 Eustalomyia histrio | reverse complement strand
CAAAATAAATCAAGTGTCATAAGGGCTGTATTAAATTTCAAAAATAGAAAAAAAATCTTAATTAAGTTTTAATAGCTAGTTACTTTTTTCATTGTTGGAAAATAAAAAATAATTCGTTACCTAATGGCTTATTTTTTATAAGTTATTCAAATATATTGAACCAAATATTTAATTTTTTTTTTTTGTAAATTTTTCTGAAAATCTATTTTTATACTGAATAATTTTCCAGTCAGGTAGGCATATACATAACAATTTTTTTTATTTTGTTTCCTGGTGCCTAAGCATGCTCCAAGCATGCAGTCTGAGACTTCTACCGGGAATCTGGAAACAAATTCGTTGGAATTCTATCGGAACCACCACAACTGTATTGTTATTTACTAATTTTGTTTATAAGTACTTAAAATCCATCATAAATGTTAAATTTTATTGTGAACAGAAAATTTATAAAATTAACCGAAAAACTGTCACATTCTCAAAAATATTTGGTTTTCCCACACATGGGACTAATTAATTGAATATACTAATTGATTGATGATTTCAGTAGCATTGCATTGATATCAATTGTAATGAAATTATGTTCATTACTATCTTTAATAATGTGAATGTGATTTCAATTGTTTGATTTCATTGATTAATGGGAATGTTTTTTAAAGTACATTGCATTAAAATATACCAATTAAAAACAACCAAAAGATCCATTTAAAGTACAGACTATGTAAAGAAATTTAAACATCCTCCTTTTTTTGTAAACAAATGCTATTATTGAACAATTGTAAATAGTACGATTTCATTAGCATTAGTACACTCGGAAAAAAAGGTAGTCGAAAACCGTTTTTAATCCCACTTTACTATTTTTGTACTGATGTTTAGTAAAAAAATATTATTGAGCAAATCTTTTTGCTATTTACATTTTACAAATTACAGAATTTTTACAGAATATTTACAAATTTTTGTTGCTAATTTCAAAAACCATTTTACAAATTTTTAAAAACCGCTATGCTAATATTAGCAAAAAAAATTTAAAAAAATGGATATTGAAAGAAATGTTATTTCTAAATAAAACTTACACCATCAAACTGAACTTGCCTTAAAATATAGGTTGAAAATAGAGATCGGAAGTGAAGATACCGACTCATGTCTAACAATAAGACATCCACCTTAAATAGCACTAAAAAGTGTTTTAGTACAAAAATCAGCCCTAGAAATAATTTAAAAATAAAAAAGAAATTGACTTAAATATTTTTCAAATTACCAAAACAAAACAAAATGTTAAATTCGATTGTTTTTAAAATTTTTAAGACTGTTTTTTTTATTTTATCTTAAATATTTTTTGAAAAAAATAAATAAAATAATATAATTTTAATACTCTATAAAAAGAATTGAAATTTTATACTAATATTAGTAATATTTAGTACATATTTTTTTCTGTTTTTAGCAGACAGATTTTAAATTCCAATCAGTAGCGACATCTAATTTTTCCTAAAAGTTTCACTGTACTACACGTCAGCAGACATGTGTTGCTAAGATTAGCAAAAAAATATCGCTGGGCTCAAATTAGCAAAATTTCCCGTAATAACAGCAAAATTTTCAGTTGTCATTACAGCCACAAAATTTCATTACCATAAAATGAAAATGAAATTTTTTGGGATTAGTATTGCTCAACTAATGCTAATGATATTTAAATCCCAATGAAAAAATCTCAAGCTTGTTATATTCTAATCAATATTGAAAAAATATCTTTGGCATTACTTTTAATAGTAATAACCAGAACGGTAAAAATTGGTTTAAACAAAACCGATCGCTCCACAAAAAATAAAGGGTAAAATTTTTGCTATTTGGTTTTTCAGTGTAGACAAAAGATTTGTGAAATGTGGCAATACTAAAAATGCTCAGAAAGGTTTGCCATGTCACCATGAATAGACTAACAAATGAACAACGCTTGCAAATCATTGAATTTTATTATCAAAATTTGATTTCAAAATATTAATTTTAAAATCCTAAAAATTGTCTTCAGCGACGAAGCACATTTTTGGTTCAATGGGTAGGTCCACAAACACAATTGTCGAATTTTGTGTGAAAAGCAGCGAGAGGCAGTTCAAGAGCTGTCAATACACCCTGAAATATGTACTTTTTGGTCTGGTTGGTGGGCCGACGGCATCATTAGACCGTACTTCTTCAAGAATGATGAAAATCATTCAAAGAGGTACCGTACGGTGATTAACTACTTTTTTGCCCAAAGTGGAAGAATTTAACTTAGTTGACATGTGGTTTTAACAAGACGGTGCCACATGCCACATGGCACGCGATACCATGAAACTATTAAGAGGCGATTTTGGTTAGCAATAATTCTCACGTTTTGCAGCAGTCCATTGGCCGCCAAGATCATGCAATTTGACCCAACTACCCTGTTTTTTGTGGGGATACGAGAAGTCTCTTATTTACAGTGACAAACCAGACACAATTCCAGGCCTTCAAGACTACATTACAGCTGCCATTGGTGAGATACCGGCCTAAATGCTGGAAAGAGTATTCCAAAATTTGAGCTAAGGAATGGACAACCTACGACGTGGCAATATTTACCTGAAATAATCTTTATAAAAGTAAATGACAGGCATTCATTTATTGCTCCAAATAAATACTTCATTCACTTTTGCAAATTTTCTGTGTTTTTTTCCATTTTCAAAACTCAAACGGTTAAAAAATCAATCTTTATAAGTTTTTCTAATCAATGACAAATTTTTTTTTAACGTCAGTGCAATCAACAATTAATTTCCACAATTTTAACAATTTTAGCAATCGGAATTTTAATTATTATAAAAAAGATGTTTAAATGTGTTATATTTAAGCTTTTTTGTAACCAAGTATTTATAGTCTCAGGATGCCGTGTTCAAATCACAGAAAAGTTATGATATTATAGTATATAAATAAATAGTATTAATAGGATTTTAGATCTTATAAATTGTTTTTTATTGCAAAGAAACATGAAAATTTTATTAGTAAATTATAGAGAATTTTTAATTTTTTCAAATTTTTTTTTTTATTGATGAAATTGTTGTGACTGTTCGAAACATGGTACGTATTGACAGGCATCCATGTTTATGAGCATATATGTAGATTTTTTGCTGGGTACTTCAAAATTGTTCTTCGTATTATTTTATTTGGCAATAGTCGCTTTGAAAGAATTAAAAAAGATTTTAGAAAAATTTTATTTACCCAAAGACACATCAAAATTTCATCCAAATCGAAGTGAACCACACCGTAATAAAAAAAATAAAATGTGTACGTTCTTAAATTTGCTGCGGTTTTGTATCGAAAGCTGTGTGACGGTTACAACGCTGAATAGGTATGAATAAAATACATAGTTTTTTTGTAATTTTATTTATTTTTTATTAAAGATTCTTTTTATGTATATATTATTTTATAATTTAATTAACTACATTTAGTGTTTTGTATGTTTTCTGTTTATAATTAAATTATTTTAAATTTAAATAAAATTTAATAATTTTCCATTTTCTATATCGTATAATGTAAAAGGTACCTACACTTATACATTATGATATCCTTTAAATTACGAATTGTCGAATTGCTAACACCCAACCCCAGTTTTGTAACACTTGGTCTCAAATGTACGAATTTGAACAACTGATTAAATAATTTTTATATATCATGCGACACTTTGCTTTGCTTCTACTTAATTTTAGAATGAAAATCACCCAAGTATTTCAATTTTTAAAATCGGAGAAAACATTTTTGAGCTATTCCTTTCACTAAAAGTCTGACTTTTTCTTATATTCAAAAATTAAAACAAATATTTTTCAGTTAGTGCAAACCAAGCTTTCATTTGAGAATAATTACAATACATCTCGAATATGTTGCATGAAATATTACAAAAAATATAATATTTCAATGATCCTTGCATTTATATACACAAAATTTACTTAAATGTATACTTCGTGTGCACCTTCAAAAAAATACCAAAAAATTTGTATTCTTTAAAAAATTTTTGAACACACTTTGATGAATTTAAAAAAATGTTAACATTTCGTGATCAGTGACTAAAATTAAAAAAAATTTTAACATTTCGTGATCAGTGACTAAAATTAAATAGGAACGTTGTAAGGTATGATAAATGAAAATTATTTAAAATTATTTTATTTAAAGGGCGTTTTCAAGTTTTTTCTTCACATTTGTTGATTTGAGTTCAAATGGAATGGGAGGTGTTAGATTGAAATTCGATAATTAGTAATTTAAGGAACACATTATTAAACATATTTGTTGTTATTGTTGGGTTTAATGGAAAAATATTCAATAAAAAAATTATATAAAAAAACTCAACTAATTTTTTACTTGTTTACATTATACATTACATTATTTACATTTAAGTAACGTTTTTTTATGTTTTTCTCTTTTTTAAGATTTGGACTTATATATTTTTGTTGTTTCTCTCACTTAAATTTTTAAGGCTTATTAACTAAATTTTTTAACTTAACTAATTATTTTATTTTATTCAATAAAGATTTTTTTCTTAAAAATATCTATCTTTTATTTAAATCAATTATTTTGTATTTATCATTTTAGCTTATAGTGTTTTTAACAATTGTGGGAGATTTCTTGTGTTTTTTTTTGTTGTTGTTGTTTTATTTAAGTAGTATAATTTAATTCGTTGAACAAGAGATAAATGGAAGTTTTAGACCAAAAATTGTAATAATTAAATTAAATAAATTATAAACATAAATTTAACAAAACTTTTTAATTTCACAAACTAAATTTAACATAAAACATGTATGTATTGTAAATCAAATATTTAAAACTTTTAAATTATTTTTAATAAATAAAAGCAATTTGTAAGTATTTTTAATAAATTTATATAAAAAACTAATTATTTTTTGTATTTATTTTTAAGGTCCATCAAAGCAGTTCTGTCAAAAATTATATTTGGTCGGTTCTTTCATATTTGGAGGCATTAATCAAAATTTTTAATATTGCAAAAATTTGTTAATGCAAAGTTTACTGTTGATCCACGAACACTTTGTTTTTAACCTATTTTCGGGATTTTATTTAAATTTGATACTAGAAATTTGTATTCAAATTGTCAATAATGCTTTAAAATACCGACCAAATAACATTCCTGGTCACATTCTTTTTCTTCTAAATAAGCTGAATTTATTGATTAATAATATTTGATAAATAAATTATGCCGTTCTTTATTTGTTTAAACTTTATTGTTAACATTTTAAAGGAAGTAGGTATGGAAGCATTTCAAAATCATGTTTAAACCATTTTGATTTCGCATGGAAAATTAAGATTTAATTTTTTCAAAATTGACCAAATCCGTCCACTTATATGAGTTGTTGTACTACGTCTTTTTATTAAAAAAAATAATTAAATTAAATGCTTTTTCATTCCGTTTGAATATTCAATATCTCTATGCTCAAAAGACACATTTAATTGCAAAAAACATCCCTAAATAGCTTTAATCATTCACAATAAAGTTATTTAGGGTTGCTTTTTATTAAAACTCTATCAGTTTTCCCTCGTGTATAAATGTGCTTTAAGAGAATTTTATAGAAAAATTGTACTTATGAAATTTTTAAACTATGAAATTGACCCTAAAAGTATCCCAGCAAAAAAATATGGTCTACTTTAAATACATGACTATTTTATGTATTCATCCAATAAAATAAAATTACAACAAAATATTGAAATTTAATCCACATGCATAATTTTCTGCTAAACAACTGATGGTATCAAATATCTTCTATCAAATTTATTGATTAAAACGTCAAATGTGCACCACTTTTATATTTAAAATGTGTTTTCAGCTAAAAACTTGGTATATCCATGAATGAATTTTATATTTTCGGGTCGTAGAAAATATTTAATACATTTTTTTTCAGTAGGAAACTATACGTAGGCTTTAAATGTTTATATGTTCTTGTAGTTGTACTATCGGACTTCAGTTTGCATCCCTAAGGATATGCATAAATCGGGTCGCCAGTTCCGTAAATTTTGAACGTTAAATTTAAAACGATGCGTTTTGGAATCAAGAAAACATCTTGAATTCAAAAAGCTTCGTTTGAAGGGTCAAATTCTCGATTGAATTTCTTATTATGAATATAGAGAAAGAAGTATTGCTTAAAAAAGTAGATGTTCTTTAATACCTAATTTTGATGTTAAATTCAATAGCAAATTATTTAATTAACAGACGTTTTAGAATAAGTCAAAAGTTTTTTCAACTAAGATTTTCTTCTATCAAAAGGGGTTAAACAAAATTATTTATTTGATATATTTTTTTGAAATATGGTCTACAGCATTTTTTATAACAGTAAGTAAACATTTCAACATAAAACTTAACAAACCAAAACTACGGAGTATTGTTGACACAATAAAAAACAAATGCAAAAGCCAAGTAAAATAATATATTATTGAAAACTAGAAATAAATAAAACAGCATACATACGTACATAATATTTTTAAGTAAATTTAAAAAAAAATTTAGTTTCATCGAACAATAATTTAAATATGTAACTAATATAAATGTTCTCAGTGTTTAAGTACAAATATAGAAAATTGAGCAAAGATACAACAATAATTAGTAGAAATGTGGATTTAAATGAGAAATGGAATAACTGCAGTTTATAAAATTAAAAAGAAAAAGTATATACAAATCAAATAACTTAACTGATGAGTTGGGTTTTAAAAACAAAAAACTTTGTTCACAAAATCCACCACAGCTTTTTAACTGCATCACGTCCTTAAGCTGAGTTTAGACTCAATACACGTATTTTAATTTTTTTTTCAAGCTTTCATTTTTCAAATTCAATACAATTTTTTGGTGTAAAAAATTCTTTCAATTCAAAAACTTATATGCATACCAAAAGTTTTCCATTTTTAAACATTTTTCTTAAATTTTAATCTGGCAAATTTTAGAACCTTTTTTGCTTTGTTGAAAGAAAATATCTCATTATTTAGATTAACGAAGAAATGAGGTAATTTTAAGCATATTAAAGTTTCGGGAATTTCTTGACACGATCTGTTAATTTTTTTCCTAATAAGTAGATATTGCATAATAAAATTATTTAATTAAAAAAATTTCCTAGATGTCCCTAACGAAATCAGCATACCACTTTCATAAAATCTCTCTCCTTGATTTTTTTATATTTTTATATGGCAACTCTGGAACAATAAATTAAAATTTTTTCTAACTCCTTTGTATTAGCCAAGACTTTTAACCTATCACATGCTTTTTGTTTTATAGCTCTTATATCTTAGGCGTTGCTTTAAAGCAACTTTAGTGCGAAATGGGTAAATTTTGAAAATATTGCGAATTTTTCATTTACTAATTTGTCTAACAACGGGGGTCACCTCTGACTCGCAAACTTTCAATGATGTAAAACTCACTTTTTAGTAGGGGGCCAGTCTTAAGTTTTATATCGAATTTATAAACTATGCTCCAAATTAACTTTAAAGTGAATTTCGATAGATTTTGATGGAAATCTAATAAAAATTTAGGATATTAAATAGATTTCCGATACAAAATGAAATCCATTTTAAAGTTAGATTCCGCTAATATCAAAACGAAGTCCCATATATTTTGGGGAATTTTCGGATATCAACACTGTAAAATATCAGTGTAGAATTAACTTTGTCAAATACAACTCTGAATTGACCGAGAAATTGTACATAAAACATTTACCTGTGTACACAATACAAATTTATTAAAGACTGTGTTTTTTAATACTGGATGCAAAACAGAGTAATGAATCATTTTTTGTTTTATTTAATGTTTTCATATTATTGTTTTATGTTCAGATTTTTTGTATACTAACATCAGCTGTCATTTGTATTGTCAAAACGAATCCATTAGAAATAAAGTTCAAATTCACTATAGGGTAAATCGAGCCAAAAAATTAAAAAGTTTTTGTATGAAAACATGGCTGAAATTTACGAAAATTAGATTTATTGTAACGCGGCGGTAAAGTACTCAAGAAAATAAAAATTTTTCTAAAAAAAATGGTAGATACTCATAAGGGGAAAAATTTGTTCTTTTTATGCAATTGCTTTACAATTTTTGTCTGCTTGCGAAAAACAAAATTTTTTCTTTTTGGGTTTTGATTTATATTTAATGTTATTTTTCAAACGAATGGATAAATTTATGTAAAAAGTGATTTTTGTAAATAAAAGATATCATTTTTGTTTCAAAATGTTTGTAGTAAAAATTTGTCAGTTATTTTTAGAGTTGTTTTTTAACAGTTAAAAATAAATTAATGTTTAGTTAGTTTAAAGATAAATACCTTTGTCGTCTATGCACTGCATATAACTATGTTTTAACTGCCATTTTCGGTAAATTCAATCGACAATCTTTTTTGAATGTACCAGTAAATGAGTAATAATAATCACTTTATAACAATATCACACTTATATATAGTTCATTTAGATGAAATGTTAAAAAAAATATGAAAAAATACAAAATGGGCTGATTTTCAGAACCTGTTTTTACCCCGAAATGCTTTAGTTGAACCCGAAGCAGAGACATGTCGATCTTAGTAGTTTTTACCACAACAAAATCAAGTTTTAATGAAATTAAAGATTTTAGCTTGAAACAAAATTCTTGTCAGTGAATACTGTTTCGAATTAGTCTCATTATGTCTATAAACACATTTATATGTATTTAATTTTTTCACAATATGATTGAAAATTTTTCTATAAAATCTTTATTTAATAAATATACAAAACTGTTTGTAAAATGCTATTAAAATTATAGTTTTCTTTTTTTGGATATTATTTAATAAAAAATTTCGTATATAATAAACAATAATAAACAATGGCTGACAATTTTTTAAGAAAAATTTCACTATTATGTTACAAAATTATTAAAATCAATGAAACCTACCAATAAGGTATACTTCCATTGAATACAACTTCTTTTAGCGGATAATGTTTGAGCAGCGACTGATTAAAAAACAATTTTAAAGTAAAATTGCCTCCCAAAGGCGAATTTTTTGTCAATTTAGGATTTTTCCTGAACAATTTGATAAAAAATTATTTTTTATTAGTCAAACCAATAGATATAACAATGATTAACTTGCCAATAGAACACAAATCCTTTTCAAATTACATTGATTTGGTAGTGGAATATTGAATTTGATTTCAAAGTTTTCAACTTATTAAACAGTTGACCCTGAAATTGATAATACAATTTTATTAGCGTATTCATGTAATGTCGTATATACAGTTACTAACCCTGGAAAGTTTGTTCGACAATTTGTTTTATATATATTTATTGAATGTTTAAATCGAAATTTAAATAGGGAACAAAAACAAAAAAAATTGAAATTGTTTTTAAACGCTTCAGTTGAATAAGGTTTATGTTTTTAACCCTGCTTAGATAACGTTATTTTAGCTTTCATAACATTAGCATAGAAAACGTACGTTAATAATTTTTTAAATAATGCAAAATATTAAGCATTGAAATTTTAAAAACAATGGATTTTAAATCGATCGATTTTCGTCACATAACAAAAAGTGCATTATTTTAACGTAACGAAAATTGAATTCAATACGAAAGTCATTCACTTCTATTAATGACGAATTCCGGACATAAATATCCTGATATTTTTAAAGTAATTAAATTTTGGAATTTGTCTAGATTAAAAAAGTGAAAAATAGTTTAACAAACAACCTTTAAAAAGTGTAAATATAATTTTTACATCGTCATTTTATAAAACGAAGCAAATGTTCGAAATAAGTATCGACACTTATTATTTCCAATTTAACTTTAAAATTTAATGAAAATTTATTAAATTTTTTTATAATTTCGAGCTTATAGTTGTATAAAAATGGTCAGAAAAATGTTAACAAAATTTTTCTAAATATGGCTAAAAGAACAGCTAAATCCAAATTTTTCTATGCGTATTAAAAATTGGAAAATTCAGACATAAATTTGCTAAATTGCCAACACTGTTTGTAATATACATTTTATGTAAAAAAATAACGTTTGCTTACAAAAAAAAACTTTTGGATAAGCTTATAAGAATTTTACGTACATTATATTTGTTAGATTTTCAGCACAATCTTATTTTTATATTGTTTTAGATTCTTCGAGACAACAGATGATTAAGCTGTAGAATAAGGGCATTAACGTTAATAAGTTTAACAATTTTGGCAAATTTTTTTTAAAAAAATATAAACTGCAGTTACGTCATTTTAAATTTACAATATTGTGTATGTTATGATATGAATAGTTATATATAACTATGGATAATTGTATTTGAATGCAAAATAAAGAATTGTATTTTTATAACCAACGGCACCTCATTTCAATTTGTAAATAAAAAAATAAATTGAAATTCCAAAAACGCAATTCTAATAACTGGGCATAATGTAAAAGAAAAAAACCTAAAAAAACTTAATAGGTTCTTTTGCTCTAATTTTTTTTTTATAGAAATCACTAAAAAATAATTATTAAAAAATAAAAATTATAATTAATTTTTATAATTATAGCTATAAATAACAAAAAAAACTATAATAAAAATTAAATAAATTTATATAAAAATGGCAACTTTCAAAAAAAATTTATTACAAAAAAATTATTATACTTGTATAAAGTGTAGAATCTAAAATTTCATATTTCGTTGATACAGTAATAAACTTATACAATAATATAAATGTATATACTCGTATAGAGAAACTTATATCGAACAAAAATAATAATAATATTTGAAGATGAAGTTGCATGAATGATTTAATATTTTTCACTTCTTGTGAAGGCATTGAATAATTCATTTTCTGTGGGTTTACTTTTCTTAAATATGAAATTGATAGTAAAACATAAGTGTTGTAAAAATTTACCACACATTATTTTTATTCTACTGTTGCAAAGGAAAAATACGATCGGGTAGGATTTTACAATTCACTTTAGCTAAATTCATAACAATAAGTGCACATGTTTTTCCACAATAATAGTAATAAAATAATAAAAATATATTCCTCTTATCATTTAAATTTTTTTTTTAATTTGTTTGAAAGTGCATTAAGTAATTTTTTTTTTTTGTTCAATAAAAAAAAATCTTAAACAAAATAAAAACTGTAACTTAATAAGTGAATGTGTTATTTAAATGGTTTTTGTTAAATGGGTTGGTGAATGTTGTTAACGATGATGAATGTATGATATTTATACAATTATTTCACGTATAACACGACGATTTCGTGAATTAGGTGTTGATGAGTATTCACCCTCAAAACTATCATCATAACTCAAGGACATGTGTTGTTGTGGTGATAAAACTTCATCTTGTTCCATATGTTCCATGTTATATGGATTTGGCAGGCCACTTACGTCATGATATGGTGAATCTATAAAATTTAAAGAAAGAACAAATATATAAAATGAATATTTTTATATTAAAAGGAAATTTGTTTAAAACAATAAAAAAAAACTTAAACATTAAAAGTTTCATATCTTGAGGAAAAAATTTATTTTCTTAAGCATAAAACAAATAAAAAAGAGTGTGTATGTCTTTTAAGAAAAACTCTTTGTAAATCATGCAAATGTTAGGGGTGTAAACAAATTATTATTTATATTGTTCTATTACATTTGATAGCGCATTCTTTAGCACTACTTACATTAGCATCGCTCCGTTAGAGCGTAACATCCTGTATTATATCCGCTAAATAATATGAAAGCATTTAAGAGATTTAAGAAATTATCAAGGAAAAAAAACACAGAAAGTAAGAAGAAGAAAAAAGAAATTATACAAACAAATTAGTTAAATATTTCGAGACAATTTGGATAAAATTTAATTAAATTTGATTTCTTTGCAGTAAATGGATGTCTTTAAAATTTTGAGTTAGATTTCAATTTTTGTTTCTTAACAATTTAAGAAATTGTTGGTTACATTATTTATACCACGTTAACACATTTTTTAATCGATCATATAAAACAAAGATTATTTAATCCTGTCCACCCCTGGTAAATGTTATGCGTGAGTTCGTTTTAATGGAAACAGTTATTTGTGTACGTTTTTGTGGGAATGTATTAAGAAAAAAATATTTTTTTTTTGTTTTAAGGACTTTCCCTTTTTAACCTGTTCTAAAGGATATTTACGTCGTCAATACAACTGTGATTAGAATCAAATTTAAATTTTTAAATGATTTAACTGGTCTGGAAATAGGTAAAAATCACCGGGAGCCAAATCTGGCGAACACGATGTGTGATGAAGCAATTGAAAGTGTAATTCGTGCAATTTGGTCATCATTGGGAATCATTAACACGTACTTGTTTTTGGTGCACTGTGAGCAAACATGGCACCCATTTTGAATAACAAATGGATAAATGTTCATGAAATTTACAGCCGACACGTTACTTCGATATTTTTAAGGTATCCTTCAAGTTTACTTTACGGTCTGCGATTTTGTAAACATTTTTTATGTTTTCCGGTATCACCACCTCTTTTGGGCGACCAGAGCGTTCGGTGTCATCGGTGTTTGTACGACCACGTTTGAAGTTAGCAAACCACTTTTCTTTGATTTGTCTCGATGAAGCTGAGTGCGAATAACACTTATCAAACCTGGAATGGTGTTTTTTCCATTAAAAGCAATGATAAATCAACATAAGAAATTTCTTTGAATCCATTGTTTTCAAAAACGCAAAAGTTGCATCACCAAATCAGCTGTTACTTGTTTACTAATGAACGAATTGGTATTAAATTTTGACAGGTCTCATCTAAAGGTTGGTAGTTTCAAAAATAATATAGATTTTTCATTAGTAGCGCTATCTTTGTGTCATCCAAAATTCATGCTTTACATAGGGTGACACGCACACATGTGTATAAACTCATATTCATAAAATTGTCTACTGTCCAAATTTCATAGCTTTTGCAAGGACATCTTTTCTTGTCTTAAATGTCTGTAATTTTGTTGTATTCTTAAAAAATATTAAATCTTTTCAGGTCTGTTTAGATCTTATTAGATATGATTGAATCTATATGGATCTGATGCTAGATTTGACCATGTATGACAAAATATGGTATAAGTGTAACACTTTATGCTGAGATCTTTTCATAACTAGCGTGATATAAAAATTTTGGTGACTTCGTATATTTCATATAATTTCATATATGAGCAGAACTGGCCATATAGAAATCACTTTATATCTAAAGGGATTTCTAGTGCTAGTAGTTAGCCATTTGAGCCGTTTTCAAAAGCACCAAAATTTCTTATTGAATGAAATTAGATATTCTATGTCTAGATTATGCTTGGTGCACCACATCCGCCTAGATGATATCAAATCTAATTAAATCTCAAATTCGTCCTCAATTTTGGGATCTTAAATTTGTGTCCAATTTTTAGATCTAATTAGAACTAGTACAAATAAAACTAAATATGTTACGTCAGATCTGATCTTTTGTACACGGGAACCGAAAATATTTTATTGCGACAACCAAATAAATCGCTTGCTGCCAGCAAACCATTTAGTTGGCAAGATATTTGGTTGTCAGAATGAATCTGTTTCTTTGTGAAGCAAATCTATTCAAAATAAGAGAAGATATAAGAAAATGTTCTTAAAATTTGTAAAAAAATCTTCTGAAATTTTACAGAGCAGGTCTTCCATTTTTTCTGACGAAAAATAAGAAAAAATAAATATTGCGGTCTAAAAGTTATATTTGAAAATAAGAAAATTGTTAAATATCTTATGTAGTCAATATTTTTCATTAATAAAAAATGAAAGTTTTATAATATTTTAAACATTATTTTTATTTTCTTCCCTTTTTAAAAATCAGTTTGATTAAAAAACTAAATAAAAAATCATCTTTATATTACTAGCTTTAACAACACCGGAAATAAAAGCTTTGCACAGCTTAAAAACGGAAACATGTGTTTAACTGTCTTTCTATGACTGTGTGTGAGTGTGTTTATATATGTGTGTATATGTTTTTTTACGAAACGGAAGTGCGACGGATTGTAACACTTGCTGTCAAACGAAATAAAAATCCTAGTCCGTTTTAACAATTTATAAATATATATATGTATGTGTTGTTGCTCTTATTTTTGTGTAGTATACGTACGTGTGTGCATTTACATAGATATAAAGTTGGGCATCATAGGCCATAGTTCATTTTCATTAATTGAACTAAGTAGTTCATTATTCTAGTTCATTCGTTAATTTGCTAATTTGTTTCCAATTATTTATAACATTGTATTGGTCAATAATTTGTTTGACCATTCTGCATTAAATTATCGAAAATTACAAAATAACGAGTAAAGACGGACTTAATCATTTTAAATGTTATTTTGTGCAGAATTGTCAAACAAACCATTGATTAATGTAATTATGAATAATTAAAAAAAGAAAAAATAATCGAAATAACAAATGAACTAAAACAACGAACTAGTTTAATAAATGAAAACGAACGAATTGAACTATAAAGCCCAACTCTACGTAAATAAAATGTATGTCCATTAGAGTGGTTCAAATCATCAATCTCCACAATATTGCTCCTATTCCTTTATGTCTAAAAACTCTATGTACCAAGTCAAAGGTAAATTCATTTAGAGTAATTCAAACAAAAAGAAGGGTTGACTATAAATTTAATTATCTTTTAAACTATACGCTATAATATATCAAAATTTTCCATTATGTTACAGCCTTAAATAATAAGCATAAAAGTAATATGAGATCAAAATTAAAAAACTCATAAAAAATTTTAAGTAGTTCGTGATTTTTATTTTTTTTTTAATTTATACATAAAAATACATACTTTAGTAAAAATTTAAAAATTTTCTGAAAAGATGTAAGTAAAAAAATCAACTTGCTAACGCCTTATACAATCTGATGTTCACAATCTGATGTAAAATTTTATGTAGAATACGAATCCGAAATTAAAAACAAATTTGTAGGTAACAATATTCGTTATAATTTGTTGACCACCTTAACGTACATATTGGCTTGTATTGACATTTAACAAAAACATAGTTTTTTTTACTGTACTTAAATAGTATTAAAATATTTATATATAAATTTTCTTTATGAAATGAATAACATTTTTTTCTATAGTTATTTTTCTCACTGCACTTTGTATGTTATATATGAAATTTCCACAAAAAATATACATATGTTTATTTTTGTTCTTTCAATATTAATTTTCTGCAAAAATAAAATTCAAAATTGACTTTAACTGACAACTGCTATAGATTTACAAAGCACCTGTTACCAAGACTTTCAATAACAATATGTACAAAAATACTGTCACAAATTTGTGTGTTTTAAAATGCATGGGACGAATTAATTGATTATTTAATTACCACTGCTTTGGTATCAATTGTAATAAAATTATTTTCATTACCCTTTTTTTAATTAATGATAAAGATTTAATTTTTTAATGATAATGGTTTTATATTACATAACCTTTATAATGCGCAAAAAAGACAAATTATTATTATTTAGAAAAATCGCTGAAATGCAAAAAAAAAATCGATAAAAGCATGATTCAGTTTCACTTCTTCTTTGTTCAATTTGTTATTGTTTAGAAGTTAAACAATGCTCCATTCCATGACAGCCATAGAAAGTAGTGTATTATAACTTTTCTGGTAAAAAAAAGTTGTTCGTTTCATTTTAAAGAATTTATCTTCTTAACAAATTCTTTTTAATCTATTGTAATAAAATTTTGTAGGCATTTAATGCGGTTTCATTACCATTAGTAATGCTTTTCTTAATGCAAAATATTTTGTTATCAATAAATGGTAATGAAATCTTTGTTCATTTGCATTATTTACAATTAATGTTAATGAAATTTCAATGGCAATGAAAAAGTCACAAGTATGGTTTTCTGTCGTTAGTATACATTACACTTTTTTTAAATTTTAAATTCTTCTCCCTCAGTGAAATTAAAAGAACTATCTTTGTATACTAAAGGAAGAGAATAGTTAAGACAATTTTGATAATTTGTAAAATTCTACTATATCTTTTAAAAATAATCAAGGCTGGCAACCAAAACGATCCAGATACCAGGTTTTTATTTGTTTCGGTATTGTAATCGATAGAGATATTTCATATCCCTTACCCAAAAATCAATACCAGTACGTTACATTAGCAAAATGAGTCAGTTTTAAATAGCAAAACATGATAAAGTTAAAGTACTTAAGAATTGTGGATATTTTGTAGTAAAAAAATATATTTTTTGCCAACACTTAAAAATTGCATAATGTTAAAAACCGAGTTAATACCTGCACAACACCGGTGTTAAGTGGAAAAGGTTTTAAAAATTACTTGTATATTCTAAATCAAGAGTTTAGGTTTGGAACTCTATTTGTAAGGTTTTGCAAAGGGATATCGGCATTATAAAGTTATTGGTTGCCAACCTTGAAAATAATTTTGCTTTTTAAATTAAAATTTGAATTTTATCAGCTCCAATTTAAATACATTTATAAAATATATTACAAATTTGATTTGACATGTTGTATAATCCAAAATATTTTAAATGACAGACAAATTTCATTAAAATTATTTTCGAAATTAATATGTCTTGTCATAGTATAAAGACTTTATAGTCATCATATGTAGGTAATAATCACTTTAATTTATCCTTCCAAAAATTTACTTTTCATTAATTTAGTTTTACAAGCATGCTGTTTACTGGCCTACACTCTCAACAGTTAATGGGTGTGGATGTTGTAATAACAATAGATTTCCAATTATAAATAATTTAAAGGACTATAGGAACAGGTATAGACAATATACATAACATACATATTGAAATTCCTACAAAACCTATCGATTTTCATCTTCGATGTATGATTTCAAACAGTCACCTTCGATACTTAATGCACAGACAAAAAAAATCAAGTTTATACTAGATTTTAGTGGAAATCTGTTTATATAAATAAATGGATTTAAAAGAGGTTTCTCATACAAAGAATTCCGGTTTCATAACCAGATTTTCAACAAATACAGTTTCGTAAATGGATTTTAATTCCAGCATCAAAATGTAGCGAAGTTTGCAACAATTGTGATTAGCTTTTGAAAAAATGTAAACAAATTATAACTTTTAATTATTTAGAAAATTTAAAAATATAATTTAATTGTAATATAATGGTTAGCGCTTTTGACTGTTACAAAGAAAGTATTGTGTTCGATCCCCTGTACGGTAACATCGAAAATTAAAAATATTATGTGTTAGTTTGATATTCCTCCTAAGCAGATATCGCAGCGTCCTCCTTCGGTGCTGCCAAATCACTTAACCCCACCGAAGTATAATAATATAACAGGACAATAAATTAAAAGCACCAAGAATTTCACACTTCAATATATAAATTTTGGAAAAGTGTAAATTCAACATGACATATTTTGTCACCCAAACAAAGGAACTCTATAAATAACCAGTAATCTATTTGATGCGTTCACATAACGCTTATGTTAAGAATAGAGTTAGAAATCCAGTTCGTACTAGATTTCTATCGTAATGTGATTAACGCTTTTCCATACGAAAGAGACAAAAATTAAAATACGACATTTTCTATTCTCATTTAACTTGGAACAAGATATTTGCGAAAAAGTCAAAATATTGTCAGAGTAATGGCAACAAGATCTGAAGAAAAACCAATTTAAGCTAAAATAAATACACTTCGTCTTTGGGAGGAATTAATAAAAGTAACGTTGAGGTATAGTGGAATTGCCTGCCATCCCAGTTTTGCACTTTATGACCGTACGCCATACCGCCCACGTTTTGTTGGCTTTACATGGTTTTACAACCGAAAAATTCTATGGGCAACAGAAGATCATTTGAGACAACAATAATATGAGTAACTGTTAGTATCGATATGGATTCATAGATATTATACGAACATCTACATATAACCAACCACAATCGTCTAGTCATCAGTTTTAGTTTAGTGTCTGCCTAAATGTCTGGTACGAAAAAACCCCATTCATTTACTTCATGAATGAGTATGCATGTAAAATATTGTTGGTTATACTATTGCTACACGTAGACAACCGGTTTTAAGTGTGTAGACGAAATTTCTTGTCAACTAAACAGTTTGACTGTAGCACCAATATTATTTCGTTGTCTCAATCAACTGCACTTATGTCAAATAACTTGTTTCATTAGCCGAATTTGTGTCGTCCCAAGAAAATATATCGGTAGCTAAAACCGATCAATTCAGTTAGCAAGAAATTCAATTTCCATAGAGAATTTGTTTTTTCTGTGTACTCATTCTCCATTCATTGACGCATAAATGCTTTTAAAGAGTATCATCAATATCTTTGGATAGACCATATATTTTCCATTTATCAAATAAATGTGTTCCTGGCTGTGACCATCAGATACATATACAAACGCACACAGGAAGACAACATTGTGTCTGTTTCATCTTAAATACGTATATTTAAGAATATTGCATGAGTTTTCCTGTTTTGTATTCATAGTCTGAAAACTGACCTAAGCAATTATAGGTAGATAGTCTGTCATTATTTAACACTATTGTATACATATCTGTGTGTGTAGCTGTAAGTGTGTAAAACTAGCAAATATTTTATGGAATATAAAAGATTTATATACGATATCAATAAATGTATAAAAATGTGTTTATGTGTATTAGACTGGCAGTTTTTTGTATGAAGAAAAACTTTTGTCTCCCGATTTCTAATCATCATTAACTATATTTTCCCCTTAACATATGTATGTTAACTAATAAAAATAATTAAACTACATAGAAATGTTTTTGGCAGTCAACTACAAACAAAAATAAATACGAATTGTCGCTAAAAACTCATAATTCTCTAAATAAATTATTCAGTAAAACCAAGACAAAACTTGAACTAATGGTCAACATAACCGGCCTACTGAGCGTACTATTCGCTCAGTTCTTGAATCTAAAGAGATTCAAGAACTGCCACTTCATCCAGAAAAAACAACTGTTAGGTGTGGTTTGTGGACCGGTGGAATCATCGGTCCATATTTCTTTAAAAATGATGCCGGTGCGAACGTTACCATCAATGGCGACCGTTATCGTGCCATGATACCCGACTATTTAATGCCTGAAATCGAAGCTCAATGCTTCATCGCATAAGAGATTATATTATAAGAGTGACACGAATAAATGCGCACAGATATACAGACATACATAGACGATCGAGGGAAAGATTAGTTGTTAATAAGCTTACAAAGAAGCAAGAGCTTTTCAACTCACAGTGGCAGTCAAATATATTTTTAAATGTAATTATTATTGTGGATAAATTGTTGTGTTTATTTTTAATTTATTTGTTTTGCCAGCAAAATTATTAAAATTATATATTAATGTATCTTTGTCAGATGCCTTGAAGATGATTTGAGATGCAAATCGAAATATCGAAAAAATAAAATATTAAAATTAAAATACAAAATATTTGGATTTTTATTTTTAATAATTTCTGACCTAAGCCAACCAATTTCATAATATAATATACTATACATATAGAAAATAATAAATAAATAATATTGTCGAGAACAAATTCGACCTGATTATAAACGGTGTGCCAGATCTGTCTAGATTTCATCAGATCTTAAATTTCTGCAAAATTTGGGACAATTAAATCTAACGTGATCTGTTCAGATTTAATGATTTTTACACGGGTATATGATAAAAGCCTAAGTGACTGTTTTTCATTTTTTTGCGTTTATAATGAGTTGAACATGGCAAAAATCAATATTACACAAACGTTTAGTTATCTATGCCAAAGTTAGCTCGATTTTTGTTGTGACTTAGAAACCGGGTATATTTTTTAATACATGGATGAATTGCATAATATTGATAACTTAAACATACAGTATTCCAATTTCCACTGTCTTATTAAGGACTTTTTTGAATTAATTCATAAGCAGAAAATTCCATTAAAAAATGTATTGTACACTTCTTAATATTTGCAATTTAATTTTTCTCTGGCATTCTTTTACTTTTATTTAATTTTTAGAAGTATACACTGCAGCGGTGGGCAAATGTGGCCTTTTGAAAATTCGCCTTTTCTTTCAATTTTTGCTAATTTTTTTTTTTACCACAAAATTTTTAAAATAAAAAGTTATTCTTTATAATATTACGTTAACTTGATCTACCAAATGATCTTTTTAATTTCGAATTTAGTGAAAAAGCTGGCGTTTTATTTTATAAAAAAGTAGGTAAAACTTTGAAAAATTTCTATGCTTATGTTAAAAAGGACTTTTCAAAACAAAAACTCTCGCATGGCTATTTTCATATAGTTAATATTGTAAAATTAAATATCGTTTGAAAATAGTGAACTTATTGCAAAAAATCAAAAGTTTTGCGATAAATATCTATTTTATTTTTTCTTTATTTTTTAAATTCTGTTAAAAGTTAGCTTATTTTACTTATTTTTTTTTTGAGACACACTAATGTTTTTTCTTTTACTTTTATATTTTTTCTGTGAATAAGATAAATTTTATGGAAGATTATAAAATGTTTTTACTTTGCAATAAATTGCTTACGCAAACAATTTATTTTTTAATAAACGAAAAAAAAAACAATTATACTATACTTTCATTTATTCTTTATATTTTTTGTTGTTGAAATAAAAATGATATCCATTTGTAATTGAGATACATTACGGAGTAATTTATGTTTATTTATTAATAAACCATGTGAAGAAAAAATTAATTGAAATAAAAATTTATGTACGCGAATATTTACGGATTTGCTGATTTACACCTGTTTTTTAAGAGCATAATGAAAATCACAAATATAATAGTTGTCAATACAGAGAAAAAGAGCGAGAGAGAGAAATGTATAAAAACCGAACAATTGCAAAACCATACAGCAAATTTATAGAATTGTTCTGTACTGCAGTTTTTAAATTAATTTCTTTTACTTGTTTTTTGTTTATCAAATAAATCATTAAAATAAGCATTTACATATAAAATGTGTAACATGTACAAACTGAATATATATCATTGTATTTCATTTTATGTACAATACACACACATAATGGAAATTGACAATTTCCGTATCCGTCATTTGATTGCAAATGCAACATGGCCCAGCAAAAACAAAACAAAAAACTTATTATATACACACACTCACATACAGTTTTGTATAACTTAATTTTTTACACATACAGCTTCATACCAAATATTATGACCGATATCTTTTAACTCAAATTTGGAGAAGGTTGATTTTCAAAATGTTTAAGTAACTCAGATTTCAATTTCGCATTTTTGTGTGCCGTCGGATAAAAGTAAATTTCAAAAAAATTCAATATATGTATGCTATCGGTCTTAAAATTTTACTAAGGGACTATAGTACATGAATAGTGATCACATGAATTGTAAATTTACTCACACTCATACACACATACTCATATATGTGACCATACTTTGTTACATATTTACACAGTTTGTGCAATTCTTCATTATAAAAATTGTTACATCATTCAGTTGCAATTGCCGATGTATATGTACGTACATATGTTGTTGTTGTTAACCTGATGGCATGTGTTTTCAATTAGCAGCATGTGCAAATTTATTTATTTTTCATTTACCGAGCTCAACAAAAACAACAGCAACAACGACAGAAATAAAGAAAACACATACTGTCAAACAAAATATCGACATGTAAACAAAAATAAATTGAGTTTAAATTCGAAAAAAAAATTCTGTAAAAAAACTCTGAAACTATATTGTTTTTAACAATTTATAAAAGATTTTATAAAAAAAATCTTTGAAATGTTTTTTGTTGTTGTTAATGAATATAACAGAATAATAATAAATCGTACATGTACCTACAAATTATAGTACTTAAAATTCAAATGTCGAATTTTCCAATAATGAGACCAATAATAGTAAACTGAGATAATTATATCTATGATATTTACTGGGTTGATAAGCGATTCATTCAATGGGTTAGTGTTAATAGATAACGGTATTTTAAGAGTATTACGCAAGGGTTTTTTGAGTTATCGTCTTTTATCGCTTTTTTAAACTATTGAAAAGACTTCAGCAACGAAAATATTTAAAAATCAAGCAAAAACAATATTAAATTATATTAAAACAATTATATTAAAGCAATCGAATTATATTAAGGTTTATTTTATTTTTAATTTAAATATGTTTCTACTTATTTTTTAAATGTCGACATATTTACTTAAATATTAAAAAGTTGATTTTTGCTAGAATCATTAATTAATACTTAATTTAGCAATATTTCCAAAGGATAAGATGTTAATTTAAATATAATACAATTATTGATGTAATTTGGATTTTTTGTCTCTATGTACATCAATGGGAAATCGTTGAAAACAGATTCGAATTAGGGTGTATTTAATTTAATTTATATTTATTTAATTCCAAAAAAAGGTTAAAAAATTATTCAGAAATTAAAATGTTAAACAAGTTTAAAAACATAATTTGTAATCTATAGATTTCTTCTTTTCTTCTGTATGGTTAAACATGAAAAATAACGATATCCACACATTAGGCGTTGTTTACTTTATTACAAGCAAAAAAAAAAAAAACAAAATAAAAAATTAGAGCAAAAATAATCGTCTGGCGTTCTTATATTACCTGGTATTCAACTCTGGCAAAAACTATCTTTTTTAACTGCCTAATTATACACACGAGCAGTTTTTAATGAACACGATTGAAAACAGGCGGTTAAAATCAAGTTGCGACAGATATTTTTGAACTGGCTGAAGAAGGACGGTTTTTGTACACACCAATGGCCGCCTTTAAATTTTTTAACTTTTGTAATATATATTGAGGCCATTTATGAGCCCCCATGTTGCTTGTTTATGCTTTAATGGGTGTTAGTTTTAAACAAAATATTTACATTAGTAATAAGAGCTGAAACTTTACGGAGGCAAAATCAGAAAAATAATTTAGAATACGTGTTTGATGTCTTAGTTCTCGTATATAAAAATCTTTCCTTGTACATCGAAAAGCAATATAAGTAGCTATTATCATAAAAAAATGTATCCTTCAAGACTTGAGGGCCTTAAAAATTAAAATAATGAGAAAATGAAAAACACAGTAAGCAATTTTACTGTATAATATTTTTAGTTTAACGTGTATAAGTTATACACGTATTTGTTGCACTGGTTTATCAAAGCCGATTCCAGAACCAGTTATATAACAGACACTATGATAGTAAAACCTGCTTTATAAAACCGTTTGGTAAAAAAACAGTTTTTGAAAAAATTTAGAGGAAAAAACTTCTAAAAACAATGTTGCTGAATTTGATAGGATGTGGGGTCCACATCCGAGTATTACTCCTTGAATGTACAAAGCAATGATTAGATTTTTGGAATTCTGGTTCGTTATGGTAAAGCACAATGTATATCAGTCAGTTTGTAGACTAAAAGAGATGCATTCGGTGAGGCAACCCCCTTGGTGGTACTATACGGTATAACGTGAAGTTGGTGAAACAAAACTCGATCGCGATATGAAATACATTTCATTGATCGCCAACCTAACGTTGTCTTTTAAATTAGGAATACGCTCAGGTAGGAATAGACACAAGATAAATTAGTCCATTATTTCCCGAATGGCAACACTTTCGGCAGCGTATTAAAGTCATTCGGACTTTCATGCATCTAAAAGAATGTAGCATTTTCCCACCTTAAGTCCATGTTATGCACTTAATAAATCAGTACGAATAATATTTAAACGGCATATGGGTCCAGCAATCTTTAGCATCTTCGTGGACAGTCTTTTTGTTTTGAAAGTCTTTGGGATCCGAGACGATATGATCTATGGCTGTAAGGAACTCAAGTTTTTGAAAATAACCTGGCTGAATATGCTAGTTATAGCACCGTGTCGGTCGAAAGTTATATATAAATGAATGTCTTGGTTCTATGTCAGCTACGCGGTTTTATATTTCCCTCCGTAATTACAGTAAAGCGAAATAGAAAACCGAACACATGTCTTTCAATATCAAAATAATATAACAGTGACTACATTTACGTTATTCGTGCAACAAACAGTAGGAGTACCTATTTTTAACTGTCTGTGGGTTTTTTAAAATAAAATAGAATAAATAGCTAACCGAAAATTTCGTATTTCGGTAACAGTTATTTTATATAAATACTTTAATTTTATAAAAAAATTTACTGAATGTGTGGTAAAGATAATTTTAGGCATTTGAGTTATTGCATTGCAATTGGTTTAATCAATGCAATAAAAAATATCATTGGCATTGATTAAATTTTGACAGTGGCATTAAGTACATATAATGCCAATAAAATTTCCATGATAATGAAAATTCTTAAGTATAATTAAAAATCTGTATCCAGTTTTGGAATTAAGAATTTTTTTTTATTAAAAAAAAAAGATTTATTTAGAGTTTTATAGGTTTCCGATATGCATAAAACTTTAAAACTCAAACCTTTACAAAATATGTTGTGGGATTTTTCTGTAATTTTACGTTCTTTCTGGTTGGAGGACTCGATGGATGGAATATTAACTTGTTTGATACATGGGGAATTGAGCTACAATAAACTGTAAGTTATGGTAAATTTATTGAATATTATCAAGTGATTATTATTATATCAATATTATACAATAATACGCATTTGTATTAATTTTATAATTTTAATTGTTTAATTTTATTGATTTGAATAATCCGTTGGTGAATAATTTTTATTGCTTTGTTAATAGTTTTAACCTACACAGGTAGTTGTTTTTCAATACTAACTCAACACTAAATTACTAACTGTTTAGTTATTATTATGAATAATGCAGTAGTCGCCTTTTAAATCAGTTTGTGTTTATTTTTACTGTCAATTGTAGTCATTTATATCTATTTACTTTTTTCAGTGCGAAGATTATAAAACTCTGCTAAAGTTCTTAGCTGATTTTTATCTGACCTTAATAAATCAACTTAACAACTATTTCTCCATGATTACGAAAATTATAATTTTTCATTTAGAAATTTGTTTCCGATCTTAAGCTGAACGCAGAACATCTCAGTTAAAATTTTTTATTTTAACAAAAAGCTGACTGAAATATAAATAATACTTTTTCGAGGTCCTGTGCATTAGAGCTTAACATTCATAAAGGTGTTTGAAAAAATTTGTTTTAACACTTAGTTAATAAAGTTGAGTGGCAATAACATTCTTTTAATGTATCATACTGTCTTCAGTATTATTATTATGTTTGTTCATATTTTCCCAAAGATGCCTTTATCCTATTTTTTAAATGTGTATTAAAGAATTTTGAAATATATCTGCATGTATTTTTGGTTTCGGTTGCCAATGTATTTTCATTGCGTTATCTTTTTTACACTTTATGATTCTCTAGCCACATGATTTGGTTTTTATTTTATTTCTACAAAGTTAAGTTCGGTTTTATATTTTTCCATTGATGTTACTCTAAAATTTCTGCCTTTTCTGGTAGGGAGGTGGTTTAATGTAATGAATGTATGTATAAATGAATTTGTAAATATTCACATTCATGTACGGACGCAAATATGCATATTCATGGAATCATGCTGTATGTAAAAATATGTATCAATGAGTAAAAAGGTTAACGTCAGGCATGAACACTGTATAATACCCTACACTATTGAGGTTGAAAGTCAACTTGTGTTTGGATCTGAAATTTAAAATGGCTGAAATGGAGTTGCATCAAAAACAGTTAAGACATTTTAATTTTCCCTGATGTTAGGTACATTTATAAGAAAGAAAATGTATCAATACTATTCTTATGCTGTGTAATTATACAGTACAAAATTTTTAGAAAAATTTGATGCACCAGGGTTGCAACACTTTATTTCTAATAGACGCAGATTTCGAATATGGTCTTAGAATTTCAAAGTTAGGTATAGTTTAAAAAATATTTGGAAAACAGTTTTGGTAGAAAAGTTAATATTTTTTAAACTTTTTGCAAAAAATACAAAATTTAAAATAATAAAGGGATTATTTGTAACATTCAAATAGGATGACCTCTTATAATCGGGATGAACGTTTTAACACGTGCGGCAATATTCCTTATACTTTTATTTTAAGTTCAAATTTCACTTTTTTATATTTAATGAATAATATCAAACGAAAACATAGTTCAAAATGTTATTTAAAAAAAAAATTAACTAAAACTGAAAAATTTAATTTTGCATACCTCAAAAATAAGGAGTTGGTACTTAAGGCTGTGAATCTTTTGATAAAATGCATTAAGTGGGATGTAAACTAGCATCATGTATTAAAAGTTTCTAAATTCGATTAAGGAATTTTATAACATTTGCAAGATGAAGTTTTATAGCATTTGTACGTGAAGTTTTGGATTTAATTTAAAGAATATATTACAGCCATCAACTAATCCAAATAAATTGATACGGTTTAAATTCTCAAAGTCTATCGCTTAAAACCATATTTAAAATTAGCTTTATTAGCTTTATAAACGAATAAAAAAAAAAAAAATATTAAATTTGGTTTTTAAATCTATCCGAATTTGTGGGTCGCAAATCCAATTCATTTTTGTGTTATTTTTCAAATATTTTAAATAAAGTATGAATAAAATACTTATGGATTTGTCAGTTGTTGTCGCATCAACCCACATTTCGCGTGACTTTTGACTGATTTCCAGCAAAAGCAATAGAGGTTTACAGTGGACTTTTATATCAAAAAACATTAGAGCCAATTTTTGGGAGGACCTTTTTGTGGACACTATGTTTAAGCTTTTTCACTCAGTGCACCAAATGTTATTAAGTATATTTTTATACTTACGACATGTACTATATTAGCCAATTTTTCAGGAATGTTTATATGGGTATCAGGTCAAAACTGGACCGATTCTAACCCAAGGGGCCATTTAAATCAGAGTACCAGATTTCATTATATCCTTATATTGGCGACATGTAGCATACGAACAAGCATATTAACCAATTTATTGAGACGATATATGGGCACTAGATCTAAACATGGATTACAATAAAAATTAACAGACCTTTTCATTAGATCTATGTATATGTCAGTGTACCAAAATTCATCATGCTATCTTAATATATGCTACCTGTAGCGTACGAAGAGTGGGTCTAGGTCCAATATTTGTTTTGCTACAAACCTCATTATACCTGCTGTAGGATATAAAAACACTTTTTGTATGGTCATTTTAAGCAAAACATCAACCCAACTCCCTCGTTACCAACAAGTATATAAAAAAGGGCTGAAACAGTTGGTTGACCATTTTGCTTCTTTTTTGTTTTTAAAATAAATCCCAAAATTTTATTTCATTCTGATATATTTTATGCGAATAACAGATTTGTATTTAAAATACACAACACATACAATGAATGTTGATTTGAATTTGCAAAATTTTAGAATTGAATTTTACTATTATGGAAATATTAAAAATATTTTTAAAATACTTCATATTTTATAAATAAATTCAATTAAAAAAAGAAACGCATGTGTAGATTAAAACTTAATCAAATGTTTCAAGCTTTGTTTCAATACAAACCATTTTTAATTTATTTTTCATTAAAAATAATAATTAAAATCTCTTTTATTTTATTATCACAAAAAAAAGTATTTAATTATCCTTTTCATTGAATTTAATACTTGAAATTAAAAATATATTGTCTGTTAAATTTATTAAATCACATTTAGTGCCTTTTAGCCTACTTCTCGCCTTCCTCTTCCTTCACCTCCTCCTACCCCCTGGCTAACATAAAAATGTGAAACATATTGTAATTATATTTGTTTCTAGACAAAATAATGACCAAAGATAAAAAAGAACAACAACAACAAAAATGTTCATAAAAAGTAAAATAATTACCATAAATATTTTTATAGCACGCTTTTAGGTTCATAAATATAGAGAAAAATTGCAAATTTCAAAAAAGTTGAAACTTTTTTAAAATGGTCGGTAAAAGTCATAAAAAGTGGCCTTTTTAACTAAATGCACCAACAAATAGATATTCGCTTTAATGTGTTTGTATTTTTCTTTCTTTTTTTATAGAAAAGTAGAGGTTTTAATTGGTATTTGTATTTTTTTTAATAAAAACAGCAGTTGTGGCGCAAAATAACATGCAATTGAAGAAAAAAAAACATTTAGTAGTTTTACATACAATCAAAACGTTGTCCGACATTGAGGTTTATGCTAGAATGAGTTTTTTAAAACAAGAAATGAAAATTGAAAGTAATGAGAACAGTTTAGAACTTACAACAATTAAAAAAATAATTTTCTAGTAGTTTTAAACGTTTGTTTTATAATTGAACTAATTGTAAGTTTGTTCTTAGGGTTAACCAATTTAATGTTCCAGAGCAAAGCTTGTAAATGCTAATTTTTTTTTAATTAAATAAATAAATTTGTTTAAACTCTGTTAAATTATTTTGGCTTCTTAAACATGAATTTATTAACATTTTTCCTGCTGGATCGATGACAGGCATATAATTAAATATTTTTAATGTATTTTGTCCTTATATGTACGAATCTGAAGTCAAAAAAGTTCTGTCGAGGCAATCTTTAGAAATGACATATTTTTCAAATGTTTTGAATCCACTGATTGAAATTTAAGTCCATAAAAACTGTAAAAGATTTTGAGGCATTTCTCTGCAATTTTGGCCCAAAAAGTATTTTTACCTTGTCAAAGTTTAAAAAAGCAAGGGATTAAATAAGAAAGGTCAGAACTTAAAAAGGGGCTTTTTGAAGTTTTACATAGTAAAAGCCTGTGCAAAAACCCTGTGCAAAAATCAAAAAAAATTATTTTTCACTGGATTTGTGAGTTGGAATTTTCAATATACCTGCTCCACCAAAACCCAGCATCAAATTTGAAATAAACTGTCATAGCACTTATGGGGTTAAATCGAGAACGTGACAAGAAATAATGTGGGAAAGCATTATAAATTATTTTTGATGCTTATTTTCGACAATTCCCTAAAGTTTTTAATGTCAACGATATTAATCAAACTCGGAATAAAAAAAAATGTTTATATACGCACATATAAATTAATATAATTATATATGTGACAATATGTAACAATATTTGTGTTAAACTTATTTTTCGAAGTCTATATCGTTTACATTATATTTTTCGGGATTTCAATTTTACATTACAAAAAACAGCTTATTAAGACCGAGTTTTTAGGATGTGAGTAAACTTGTTTTAGTTAAGCCAAAAACGAATTTTGTCAGCCATTTCCAAATTTATGAACATAAATTTGTCTGAACAACTTTACTTTGCATAGAAGTTTGGTCTTCATTGGAATAAAACAACACAAATCAAATTTCAAAAGCAGTTTTCCAGTTACAAGCTGCATTAAACTGAGTTTAAAGATAATCTTTATCCCAAAAACTTGGCCTAAGTCAACAAAAAATATGAATATACAAAGCAATAATATGAAAACTTTAAATAAAAGAAGGATTTTATAGCCTATTTTTAGATTTCGTTTTGAGTTCAGTGAAATCTTACTTTAAATTAGATTTTATTTTGTATTTGAGATCTGCGTGAAATGCCAAATTTTTATCTACCGGAATCTACTTTTAAGTTGATTTTGAACATACTGTAATAATGAGTCATTTTGGACGAAAACTAGGACTAGGTTTTTATGCTCATCACAAAAGCCAACTTAAACCTTAAAAGTTTCCGCTTATGTAGACGAAAGCTTTCTCAATGAAATTTATTTTCTCTGAATTTTCAAAAATACCAATTTTAAGATATGGACTTTTGAAGAGGAGAAAGTCATTAGAATCAAATTTTATGTGTATGAACCTTTGTCTGGAATATTTCCATCAGCATTGTTTTTTCAAAGGGATGCCAAGAAAATATTGTATTGTTTTTGAAAAAAAGAAAATTTAAATATCTTTAAAGATTGCATTTAAAATAATTTTAATTAAATTATAAATGGTGCAATAAATAAGTAGACTAAATAACTTTTGAATAGATATTATAATTTGTGTAAATATTTGTGTAAAAAACAAATTTCCATTTTAACTTGTTGACCAGACAATATATTCGTTATATTGCCCATAAAACCAACACACTTATATTTCGAAAGTGTTTACTAAAATTTAACAATGTACTCCTACTTTATAAATGTCTTTATTTAAAGTTTTTTACCAACTTATACATACAAATTATTACAACATCCTTTTCGGGATACTTGTGTATATGATTAAAGTACCATGGAGTAAATATGTTTTTGTTGGTATTAAAACTACAAATATTTGTTTAAATGCTGTGTTTGTTCCATACATGGAAATTTGTCATTGGCAATTAAATTTAATTGGTGCTGCTTGACGTAAATCATCAATTGTAATGAAATGTATTCTAATGCTTTAGAACAATCAATTACAATTGACGAAGAAAGCATTGATTATAAAACTAAAATAATTTTTGAAAAAAGAAATATAAAACACAAAAATGTAAAATTTAAGTACTAAACTAATAAATATTCGCCATATCATCAAGTTTTATTAAGCGTACACTTTTCACTCCTATTTCACCACGGACTAGTCTCGATAGATCAGCCTCTACTTATGTATTCTTGATGAAATAAAAAATAATAATATAAATAGGAAATACACAAATTTTGCATTTTTTTCAACACATAAATATTTTTTAAACAAATGCTTTTTCCATCAATTATATTTGGTTGCTTTAGGCATTGCCATTGATTAATGCATTATTTGAAACAATTAATACAATTGAATTTCATTACCATTGATACTAAATAATGTCAATGAAATCATCAGTTAATTAGACCTTTCAATTGACTAGGTCCCAAGTATGGGTTCTAGTACACAAAAGAAATATATAGAATGGATCAAGCAAAACACAAAACCAAGTTAAAAGAGTTAAAATATGCAAGTTATTTTTATAAAATATCAACGCTATGTTAACAATATAAAAGAGCATAATTTTACTTGCAAAAATATAACCACACAGAAACAGACATTTAAATCCATACATAGAGAAAAACCAACACACATACTTACAAAAGCCTTGTAAAAGAACCTTCGTTTTTTTCTTGTATGAAAAGGGTAAAATACAGAAAATTCATGAACTAAAAGGATTTTCTGTTTTTCTATCCACTTAAAATGAAAAAGATTTATGCATTTCTATAGCCAACATTCACGTTCTAAACAACGTCTAAAAATAATTCCTAAAAATATTTATGAATGAATTTGGGTTAAATAATGATTAATTTTTGTCTGTTTGTTGCCTGGTTTCGTTGTTAAAGAAAATCCTTTCTAACCATCCTTCTTTTAATACATCAACTTTAAGATCATTTTTAAAACAACAGATGCCAACTGCTGTTATTATTGAAAAATGTATAAAATTTACATACATTTTAAAATATTTTTTAAGAGATAAACTCCTTAACTGTAGAACACTTTTATAATGCTAATACGATAAACATATATGTTAGAATATACAATGGAAATGTATTTATAAAGCTATTACAACAGATTTACTACTTTATGGATTTCAATTTTTATATTCCAATTTCCATTTGCTTTACAACCCAGCAAAACCACACATCACCAAATCATGTCAAAAGTACATGCGTTACTTTTCACATTACTTTATTGATAAAGGAAATTTACACACATTATACATTTGTATGTGTAATAGTATTATGATAATAATTTTTTTTTTGTGTTTTTGGTATAAAACACTAAATCGACGTTTGAGCCTTGTTTTGTAACAAAATTTATTTTTTAATACTGGATGCCTAATCCTTTTTTATTTTAAGTTTTCAGATTGTTTTGTATATTCATCAGCTGTTTTTGTATTGTGAAATCAAAATCTCGAAAAATATAATCTGAACGATGTTGATTTCGAAATAGATTTCAAATTGAAATCTATAAGTAATCATTTTAAAAATAGACTTAATACCGGATGCCTAATCCTTTTTTATTTTAAGTTTTCATATTGTTTTGTATATTCATCAGCTGTTTTTTGTATTGTGAAATCGAAATCTCGAAAAATATAATCTGAACGATGTTGATTTCGAAATAGATTTCAAATTGAAATCTATAAGTAATCATTTTAAAAATAGATTTTAATTATTATTTTAGATACCTTATTCCTTTATAAGTGTAATTAATCAGTAAGCTGTTATTTTATTTAACGTAGACCAACATTCAGGGAATTAGAATTAGGAAAATATGTTATGGGAAGGTGGATATTTGATTTAAAATTTTATTTATTGTAAGTAAAAGGGAAGACCTCCGCGAATAGTTTTTCCACATAAGACTGATAAACGAATTTCACCTGTAAAGCATTGTGCGGTCCACTGGATAGTCGACTACTAACATATAAGCGGGTATTTTGGACAGAAAGCCGGGCTTTAGGGATCAATTGACCTATTTTGGCAGAACTTTTCCCTTGGTAATATCGATAACACACACACAAAATATACTTTGAAGCTTCTGTCCATATATTTAAGTTGTATCCCAACTTCAATTGCCTATAGGTGGCATAAATGGGGTGAAATATTTCTTGCACAGTGTTCGGAAACCAAAATATTAGACGCTTCAAATACGTGCATCAAACTGAATTCTCACGTAAATAACATCAAGAAAATCCTCGATATCTTTACTGATGACATTGAAGACCCCACAATCCTATAGATCAACATGAATTGAAATCAGCCCTATTAGCAAGAACTCATTTGGAGATTGCCGAAATATCACGTTTGAGTATGTAATATATAATTTGCCTTTACGACCAACCTGCAAAAGGCTTGGCCTACAACCAAAGGAAAATAAGTGGCATATGCTGCTGACATCAGCGAAGTAGTTTATAGGGTTGGAAATTTACTCTAGAAGATCATTAACGGAGATAATAAAATTAAATTAAAAAAGAACCGCTGAAATCGCATGTATCACAACACGGATAGTGCGATTTCTGAAAAAGCTCGAAGTAAGCTTTAAGGCGATATGACACTAGCTTGTTTGCAGTATTTTTGTTAAATTTTTTGTAAAAGATATAGCAAATGTTACACAGATATAGGAACATTATTTGAAATGGTAATGAACCAATGACAACAACTTTGAAAGGGTAGAAAACGCAATAATGTAATACAAAAGCATTTTCAAAAGCACCAAATTGGTATTAGTGCAAGTAACTTCTAACAGTTTGACATAAACCTTTAACACAGTCTACCCAGACAGGAAACAGCTGATTGAATCAAAACGGCGACTAGAAAATGAGTAAAAGGAAATGTCAAAATTGCGGTGATACACAGAAAGGGATAGATATACAAAAAAAAATGTGTACCATAAAATTTATATGGAGTTTATTTTTTCTATCTCATTTTGCAAATCACTGCAATTTCAAAATAACCATACGGTTCGAGAATTCTTGTCTGACATATGTCTTTGGTAACCTGTCTGTGTAGTTTGTGCCTTTAAACTTAAAAAATTAGAAGTTTATATATATATATATTTTTTTTAAATATGGTTGTGCTCTTTAAACTTATTCAAATTTCTCATTAACATATACTAGCGCTCTTCTCCAGAAAAGGAACAAAATATTGTCATACGGTCTTTAATAACAACGTGCCATGCAATATTCTTTCATCAAACTGGTGAATAGACCAACAACAACTCTCTGAAAGAAACGCTAACAGGCAAGGAGTTTTTTTACAAAATATTACACCTATTATCAAAGTTTTGCTGGGTAGCAAAAGAAAAGGGAAATGTTTTATAGAAAACACTATTTCTAAATTATTTTTTTAAAATATTTCATTTATACGAACTATAAAATATAAGTTCATAAAATTGCCAATAAATCTACATACTTTTAGAAAAATCTCCTAGATTGTAAACACTAAATGTCCTTTTCGTGCACCAGTTGGAAAGATATTAAACATTTCAAACAATTACAGTAGAATAATAAAATATGATATTTTTGATTAATTGATACCACTCAATACTTTTCAAGTAATGAGTCGATACTACTCAATACTTTTTGTATTATTACAAAAACTGGGTTGTATTTTTATACCAATAACAGAGCTGTATTTTCATATTGCTTTTCATGGCGAGTTACGCTTTTAACAGGAAAATGTACTTGAATAACGGTCTGTATTTAGAACTCAATACCCAAATACTTTTACAACTTCAAATTATAGTGTTGCAATATTACAGCCCCTTATCTGCAACACCATTCATCACTCCTCTTTCGTCTTTCCAAAAAGGAACAGACTAGTTAATAGGAAGCAATACTGCAGTGTTGTCTTTCTTTAAAACACAAAAATTAAAATTTTCTAAATTTTGAATTATCATTTATTGACAAAATACCTTATTTTTAAATAAATGTAAAAACCATTAATGTTATATTTAATAAATTTTAATCTGTAGTTTTGTTAGAAAATTTCAAATATAAATTGGAAACGGAAATAGTGTAGTAGGTGTATGTACAAATGTATAAGAACCATTTTTAGTAAGAGTTGCTTAATACTCAATGGAGTTGTTGCATTATCTTATTTTTTCTGTGCCACCCCTTATATTGACATTTCAATATGTGAAAGTAACCCATAAAAAGGTCTATTAGAGCTGAACAAAAAAGTAAACTCCAAACAAAAAATGGCATACATTCTAAAAATTTATTGAATTGATTTACCATTGATTTTTTTACATACGTTTTCTTTTCACAGTGGTATATAAAACAAGCTTTGTTAGTCAATATATGCAAATTTAAGGTTTAGTTTAGTTTATTCGGTACAACTATCCAGGTACTTTTATTTTATAACAGAAAAATCTATTCTTGTTTGTCTTGAAGAACCATCAAGAGATACGTGTATAATTAAATTATAAAGAAACCGTACTTGTTGAAAGTAATTCTTAAATTATTAATGAAACTGCATAATTGGTTACGTTCGAAAGACCATAAACTTTATAAACTAATACAAAATTTAAGATATGTTAAAATTTTGAAAAATATTTAAATAAGTTAATTTTAAAAGTTCTCTGCATACAAATAAATTCAACTACTTAAAATGTTCATTATTTTTTAATTTGTATTATGTCGAAGGACTATCAAAACTTTTTAAAACCGTTTATGTTTTATGGCTTTGAAATATAGCTACTTATTTTTTTTTAATTTCCATATGTTACTTTTCCACACCACTGTTTATCACTCGACCATTTTACTATTTAGCATAATATTTTCAAATGCCAATAAGGTAATAGACGAAAAGAGGGAGAATAAAAGAAAAAGCAAAACAACATTAGTAGGAAAAAAAACATTAGAAAGCTTATAAATTTTTTCGCAATACTAAGACGATATTTTCATTCAACTAAACAAATATGCTAAAAAGTGTTAAATAGGGATTAAGTTGTACTAAAAAAAATACAAACACATACCGTAAAAAGATTTGTAAGTTTTCTTTCCGTTTTTTGTTGTTGTATTGCTCCATATTATTTATGCTTTGTTTGCATATACGGCTTATGTTATATGAATAAAAGCTTGATTTTAAAATTTATACGATATAGAAAGAGTGTAAGCTTTTAGTACTGAATGATGAATTTTAATACAAAATAATTCAGTTATTGTTGAAATCAAAATCAATCATTATAATTAATACAAATTGATAGTTGGTTGCGGTCAACAGATACAGATATTAGTTACCACTTCACTAAGCGGTCAGGAAGTGCTGTCATATTTTGATAGCTATGTAATCTACTTTTAATCAAATAGTGATATATTTGTTAGTGTTATTTTTAAAAAAATTACAAAGAAAACTAAACAAATATAATTTTAAAGCAAACAAAACTAAATGGAAATTGGAGAAAACTTATTAATTGCAAGCAAAACACAAATAACATCGTTCATCATAAAGTGCCACAGTGGAATCTCCCAACAACGGACGCTCCTAATGGAGAACACCTTCCAATTGCGGACATTTTTGATCCGCAAATTAATTTAAAAATAGGCCACATTTGAATCATAATTTTATTTATTTACTTTTGTTGTTATTGTAGCCAAAACTTTATACTAGCGGTTTTCACTCTTGGTGCTATATTTACAACCCTTGTATATTTACAACGATTTTATACTACAAAGCGTGAACGACTTTTTCGTGTATTTACCTTCCGCATAAACACAGCTTTTGTAAATTAATGAATCAGCTGATTTTTGTTTTTCATCAACTTGAAAACTTAAAATATCAAAAAGAATTTGAAGTTAACAAAAATGCCCATTATTACGGGAAAAGATAAAATTATAAATTTTTAAGAGCTAAATGCATATAACCAAATAGAAATTTCAGAGATTCCGGGTTTGAAGATACGGTATTACTTGTAATAATAAAAACCAATATCTGCTGAACTTTACTATCGGTCCATCTTTTATTACTTATTTTTTCACGCTTTTACTTTACGTTGGGTTTTTCATTATTTCTATCCATTATTCAACTTTATTATAATAGTGACCACAAAATGAAAAATAAAAAAATTAAACAATAGTTTTGGCGGCTAAATGATCAGCTGTTTTAGTCTTGTAAATGTACAACATGTATTTACCATTCCTTTTTGTCTTGTATTTTAACCACAGCCTAGTAAATTTTAGTTCTATACATTTTGTTGTTGTGGTATAGTAAATGATAGTACTTTTACTATATCTACAACCTTTACAAGATCTACAAGGGTACTTTACTACCAAGAGTGAAAAACTTACTATCAAATAAATAAACTGCATTTTTAGTTTAATTAGGTTTAAAAAGGTTTTATTTAATATGAATTATTCCGAAATTATTCCGAATAAATGTATCTACCTAACGGTTTCACATTAGCACCAAAGTTTTACGATTACGAAGATTTTATGAAAATTACGAGTATTTATTTGAAATCTGGAATAGGTGGTTAGATAACTGACCACCAAATCGCATAAAATTAACCATTTTTTTTTTTTTTTTTTGGTTTTTCCGAAATAAGACAATATCTTTTCTTTTCAATAAAATTTGGATAACAAATAGTTTTTTCTGTTTTATCAAGCAAATGATAAATGAATGAAACGCAAAATCCATATCAAAGTGCCACCATACATCCTTCAAAAATTATGCCTTAAAATTTTTTCAACATATGCTTGATTAAAAGCAGAATGTATAGCATAACCTCAGGCAGCAAGAATTATTATGAAGGAAATACCAAGAATTTAAGAAAGCGCCTTTTGTTTTAAAGAATTCGGTTTTTTAGTTCTTAATACCAAACAGCCTATGAAATAGAAATTGTTGAAATATTTAAATTAATTTTTTGTTGTAGCAACTTTTGGTGCTCACTTTATTCTTTATGATGTAAAGGAATTCGATATTTTTAACTGTTATGTGTATTAAATTTAAATTCATCATACACTAAGCTTAAGAGTAAATATTGTAACTTAGCAACAACATACACATCATAATTGGTAGGTGTTCATTGGAATTGAAATTTTATTAGCATTTGTTCAAAAATGCTATTGCCATAACAAAATTCATTACAATTTAATGGTAATGATATTTTTCGGCATTGGCATTTGTAATGTTAATGAAATCGTTCTAATGTCTCAAAAACTATTTACAATTGCTCATAAAAAAGGATTAATTTACAAACAAAGAGGATGTTTAAATGGTTTTATATAAGCTGTTTTGTAAAAATGGATCCCTTGGGATCCCTCTCAGACCTGCCCTATTTGTATTATCGGAGTTTGTTAGTACTATGGTAAGGCAAAATTCTTGTCTGCTATACTCTACCTCGCTTAGTTTTCGAGATACTAGACATTTTCAAAAACTACTTGCTATTTAGAAATATCGCCATTTTAGACAATGGCTGCTATGAATAAAAATAAGCGAGATAATGCAAAAAGAATAAAATTTTTGCACAGCTTGGTAAATACCACATTCAGACCACACAAACAAGGAAGTTCAGGAAGGGATCAAGAGGGATCAATTATTATGAGACGCAGGGTGACTTATTTATTTTTTGATTAACTTACGAAATAAAGAAATGAACTCATACCAATAATGTAAATTTCGTTTGGTTATCCACTTAATTTCGTTCCCAGTGCTTAGTGTTCTAAATTTAAACGTTTTCTGTTTGTTTTCATTTCGATCTACTTTACCTGTTTATGAATCAGAATGGAATGGAAATCAATATTTAAAAAATATATATTTTTTTCGCATTCCCTGATTTCCTTTAAAGATTATGAGCTCCTGCGAGCACTTTCCATCCCTGATTTTAGAAATTTATATCCATTTTAACGATTTTAAAAAGCTTATCTGTCAATTACAATTATTTAATTGTTACTGTTATTAATGTAAATCAATGAAATTATACAAATTAAATCAATTATTTTAAAAAGTAATTGATATCAATGCAATGATATTGAAATCATCAATTAATTAGTCCCATTTATGATACATATAAATTTGTTGGTTGTTTAATTTTTTTTGATTGTGGAATTTCTTGATTGATTAATATAAACTTTTTGACATTTTATGACAAATAGAAAATCGTCTTACATAAGGAAATACATATAACTAATCGGTATAAATACAAATGAAATTCGAAAATATAGGAGTTAACCCTTTAACGCCCACAGGCAAGGGGTTTTAGTCTTATAATTTTCCAGTCAAAATATTAAGAAAATAGCACCAAGGATGATTGGTAGATTACGATGGGGCAACAAAAATTGTTCAGAAAGAAAATACACTTCATTCAAGTGGCAAAATTAACTTTTTTGGGGGCACCCATCACTAAAAGCAAACAGAAATACCAAGAAGCTTATCTGAAAAATTTATGATCAATATTGGGTTAAGAAAAGTTCAAAGTATGCAGAAATTGAATATGATTAATTACAACTAATGACTTTTATAAGAGAAAGTAAAAAATAAAGAAAACAACCAGATGACTTAAGAATTTTTGCAATTATAGTTTAATCATGTTTTGTTTATTTGTAAAATAAATACAAAACAATTATTAAAAACCATAGAAACCATACATACGCATATACTTACGAGTCGCAATTAATGACATCAACAAAAGATAAGTATTATTGCTATAAGTAAAATAACATGAATCAATGCTAGACGTAAAAGACTAATAACCACAGGGGCAATCAGCAATTGTAATATAAGGATAATCTGGATAAGGACAATTGTTGTTGTTGGTTGCCATTACTGATGCCTTTTTACTGTTCGAGTTGTTGCTGCCATAGACAATAACCCCACTGATGTCCCTTACATACAAATACATTCACTTAAAATAAAATGTCAGTAAAAATATTTGTCAAATGTTTTTCAAATGGATTTGACAAATTTGTAACAATATTTTTGGTTAAAACACATATAAACGAGGAGTTTAGTTGTTTTTTTTTTTCATTTAATACTACAAATTTGTTAACTTTTACACAATTTTTGTTAACACCTGCGTAAAAATATCAGATCTGAGCAGATGATCACATTAAATCTATTTGTAACAGATCTAATTATATCTTAAAATTCGGGAGAAATGTGAGATCTAACTGGATTAGATTAAATCTATATGTACTCAGATTCAATTTGTTCTAGACATACATATTGCATCTAATCAGATTCAATAAAAAAAAGAAATTGATACACATTTATTTTGATGTGGTATTAGATGTGAACAGATCAGGCATAAGATATGATTCCATATCAGGAGAAATACATTTTCAGATCGCTTTAGTTATGAAGAGATCTGGCACTAGATCTGATCAGATCTGGTACCGGATCTACGAAGATTATATCATATTTATTTAGATTTGAGCATTTCTGATCAGATCTAATCTTTTTACATGGGCATATAATGTTTTCATTTCTCTGCTCTACCCCGTATACATATGTCGCTAACAGTGTATTCGAAGTTATAGATAGCGCTATTTCGCCCTACATAATTTAAGAAAATTACCCATATCTCGAATACTAACAAAGCAAAGTACCACTATGAATAGAAATTATTTAACTTTAAAGAAATGACAATTTTGAAATTTATGTTATTTTCATCACATTTTTAGCAAAGATCAGGTTTCTAGAAAAAATTTTTTTACTTCTCTCCTTAAGCAAATTTCAAAAATTTTTACACTTTTTAATTTGCAACAATTTCATGGCTTTTCTTGATATTTAAGTCTCGAATTACCAAATTGGTAATAGTTCACACAAAAAATAGTAAAAGTCACAATTTATTTGTCAAATTTATTTTGAATATACATTTACCACACTCTGCTGCGACCACTACTACCGCTAACACTAAAAGACTACATACAGTTGGTTGTATGGTGGCTTATTGGTTATTTGGTTGACTATATGGTCCTTGCTCTATTGTAATTTTTTTTTAATAGGTATTGTTACATCTTATGGTTGTTAATAAAGCCTTAAGGTTATTTATATAAAAGTACTTGAGCCGAAATATTGTATAGTGAAATTCCTTTTTATATACAAACATATTTACTGCTAACAGCAGTATCTGTCGCAGCATCAAAATTAAATGTCAATTTTAATTTATCCAACTGTGCTGACTTTTGGGAAATTCTTACTAATTTGTCATTATTGTTAAACATTATAATAAACATAATAAACAATGTTAATAATGTTGTCTCATTTTTCTTCATCGACAACACCAACATAATTATCAACATGAATAATAAGTTGCCACCGGTAACCGAAAACAAGATTTTTGTACATATACCCTACATAATGTCTAGATAAATTAAAAATTGTGTATTTAAATTAATTATACAATTACCTAAATGTTGGTCAACACGTTTTTTAGGTTTTTGCACAGATGCATAGGGATCACTGCAGTAATCTTGTCTTGAAGGATTTTGACTATTACGTAAATTATGATATTCATCACCATGTTGACTGGGTGTTGCTGTTAATTGTGGATAGGGAGCATAATCGTCTACACCACCATAACCACCATGTGTTAATGGATCATATCCATAGGTGGGCTGTTGTTCAACATAATTGTTGTGAGACACTGGCATCAAATTCTGTTGATTACCTGCGGCGCCGGACATTTTTACCTGCCACAAAGAGTCCTGTGAATTTACACTGCCACCATTGTTTGAGTTGGAATAATTGTTTTCAATGTAACCCATATTGACCCCTGAAATTTAAAAAAGTACAATAAGATGAAAAATAAATTAATAAATATAGTGTTTTTATATGTATAGTAAAGTTGTATTTGCAAAGATTTTTTTAGTGTTTTTGTAGGTTTATTAAAAATGTTCAATCAATTAATTTAAAATTAAAATATAATTTATAAAAAACACGTATGTCCTCGTATGTTTTTGTACAAAACATATTTAATTTTAAAAAAATTGCTTTCATATTCTAGCTGATTTATCTTGTACATATGTAGTTGTTAATGCTATATAATACCAAAGTTATTTTATCATCATTATCATGAGAGTTCAATTAAAAATCAATTTTTGTTAGCTCTATCTATGTACATGGGGGGGGGGGGGGGGGGGGGGAAATGTGATATCAAAAGAAAATAAATTGAAAAATATAATCACTCATGAAAATTTCGTATTAAGCTATTTGTGGTTTGCTAAATTGAAATATAAATTTTTTATATACATATGTATGCATGTATATACTTATGTTTGTGTAATAAATGTACTTATGTGTGTATCGTATAAAAAAATATATAATTACTATTTAAAAGAGTTTCATGATATCAAATATTGCAATATAAATACTTAAGTGCTGTTTAGATTATACCACAAGTCATATGATCTACCAAAAATTAAGTCAGATAGTCAAAATCCTACATATAGTGTTAATACATTTTGAACGTTAAATCCGATTACTTTTCTTAAATGTCCGATTGACTTTTTCATTTTAGGAAATTTTTCAGAAAATTGTGAGAATATTTTGTATCAGGGTTGTATTTTCAACAAAAACAGCTGTAAAACAATTGGAAGGAAAACACAACTAAAAGCTTAAATCTTTGTTTAAAATAAATTTAAAGAAAGAATATCAAGAAACAAAATTAGAAATGGAATCTCCAGTATTTATTTCATCTGCACCAATTGTAAAGGTAAAAATATTTTGTTTTTAGTTTCGTTTTAATGACATGTTTTCTTTTTTGCTTACTTTTTTCTACCTGAACTGTAGCCCACCGGAATGAAAAGCTTCTAGTTTGCTCAGAATAATACATTCCAATCTTCGATTTGTGGCCAGCGTAGCATTTCATATGATTTTTTTGTTGAATTGTTTAATGTAAATTCAGTCAAAAAATCTTATAGTCTAAATACTGTTTTTCGTTATTAAGTAAAAAATTGCTCTAAAAAAATTCTGATATAATAGTTTTTTTCTTCAAAAAATGCACAATAATATATCACATTTTTTTTAAATGAATTTTCGTTATAATGACATTCGTTTAAAAGGTGATTGTTTTTATTAAGTTTTATTGAGATTTAATTTTTTTATAATTTGATCGTATCATATTCTCGTTAAAAAAAATGAGGTTTAATATTGTATTTACATCCTATACCACTACGTAGAGAGAATATATGATAAGTTTGTGCTGATGTTTGTAACTACGAAAAATATCAGACCTAGATCTAACTTATACCAATCGACTCAGCATCGATTTCCGTTCGTCCGTCCATGTAAGCCATATAATTAAACTAAAGGTCACAAATAGAAAGATATTTAAATGAAATTAAGCAACATGAGTTAAACGTTAACTTCAAATATTTCCATATATATTTGGTATTTATTACTATATTTAAGCACTAAACTTTAGTTATTTGAGATAAGCTAGCAGACCTCAATGAGTTAAATGAGAACAGAAAAATCTTAAATTTTAAATTTTGTGAACACGTAAAAAAGGTAAAAGAAAAGAGAAATTATGTTAAGTATCGATTTTTCTTTTATGTTTAGTTCCTGTATCCCTATATTTGATTTTAGTAAATATTTCGCAGGGTATTTAAAAAAAATCTCTGATTAATATTGTTAAAATTGTTTCAAATAGAGTTGGTTTAATTGGGTTCTGATGTTGAAAAGGTTATTTAATATGTTCATATGTTAAAAAGGTTATTTAATTCCCATTATACACAGAAAAAAGTATCACAAAATTTAAAGTAATTAAAAATATTTTTTAAAATTTAAACTCGATTTCTAACAATTTTTTGTTTGAAATATTTGTAAATTGTCTCTTTTCATATAAAAATTCTTTGAAAATAAAAATTTAAGTAACAAAAAAATAACAAAAAGTTTTTTGTATTTACAAATTCCATTGTTGGTGCCATTTTAAAAAATATTTTTTTTGTATTTACAAAAATGTTCTATGAACGATGTTCAATATTACAAACAGAATTTTGTAATTTTATTCTGTGTATGTTTAGTGTGTCTTAGATCACTCTTGTAAACAATTCTTTTGAATACTTTCTTGTTTTACTTTTTTAACTGCATTTTAATTAACTTCGAATTTTAAGGCTTTCGAAATAACAAAAGCATTCCTCTAGCTTTTGTGTTATACAAACCTTAAAAAATCTTTAAAAAACATATTTTTGAAAAATTTTGTATATTTTTTGCAATTTTCGATTAATATATTAATCGTATGTATAAAATTATTCAAATTGTTCGAACTTTGGTCATTTTAGTTTATTCGAACATTTATTTTATAAAATTATTTGATTAATCGCATAACAATTGACCAATTTAATGCCCTAATAAATATAACGGTTAATATACTGCAATGTTAACGCGATTTCGTGGTGGTTTGAGTGTAGTAGGCTGCGCAAACCAATGCAAAGCTAAGTTTTTACGTCAATGAAAATTAGTTTTGAACTGCATAAAAACAGCTGCTGTTACTGTTATAAGTGATACAAAAAAAGTTCTTTTATAACAGTTATTTTGTGACTTTTAAAATAAAAAACGTAATCTAAAACAATAATTTTTCAAGGTCAAATAAAATAGTTTTATTTCCCCTTCATAAAATAAAACTCATTTGAGGAGTTTTATTTTTCTCATTTGAGGAGTTTTACTTTTCCCGTCAGAAAATAAAACTCTTTTTATGTGAATTACCACCCAAAGATTGTCGCTGGTCAGATGATTACAATTACATTACAAGCCCCTTTACGATTGATAAACCCCTTTTTAAGTTCTAGGAGGCAAACAAAATACATTATCCGTACTTATATAAATTGGCGAAAACTGTACATTGTGTTCCTGCACCCAGGTAAACTTGGAAAGATTATTCTCTGCTTTTAAATTGGTATTGAGGGATCTCCGTTCAAATCTTGCCGCAGAAAATTGGAAAACTTATGTTCGTTAAATTACTACACACATTATATCAGATAGACTCAATAAAAAAGAGACTGTTAAAAAAGGAGAAAATAAACAAAATAAGTTTTATTTTAGACGAAAAAAAATACAACTCCTAAAAAGAGTTTTATTTTATGATGACGAAATAAAACTCTTTTTATTAAGAGTTGTTTCATCTGATCTTTTATTTTTGCATTGAAAAATAATACTTAACTGTGAAGTTGAGGTATTTTTTTAAAATCACTATAGACTCTGAAAGAGCACTTCAATACGAATCTAATGGTAGGTGACAGTATAGGTCCCAGTTGACTCTAACATGGAGCGTTTTTGAGTTTAAATTTTCTCTGCATAAAAAGCAGAAAACACGTAAGAATCAATACTAAAAAAATCATTAATTGCAAATAGACATGAATTTTGCTTTTACGGCTTTTATATTTAATTTAAAAAAATCGTTTGATCAAATGTGTTCTTATTTTGAAGGAGGCCGGAATACAAATCCCCAAAGAATTAAGGACGTAGAACACAGTTATAAAATTAAACTAAAAATTATTTTAGGATTTCAAAATATAATGTTGTGTATTATGGAAAATGTATTTCAGAGGTCCTTTTAACAGTGTAAATTATTAACAATCGGTTCAGTAAATTTTAAGATATTCCCGGAAACAATTATAACTAAAGAGGCCTGTCCAAAACAAAATTCATTACAAATCTTGTAATAAATTTGTGTTTTTATGATAAAAACTTATGTACCGTAATTTTAGGCAATGGTTACCTTAGTACCAGCACTTAGATACTAATCGTGTAGGCGAACAACAACCAATAGATATCTAAGCTTGAAATTACGGGCATTAGTCAATTTAAAAGATCCAAAAATAAACGTTTAAAAACCTTTTTATACGTAACCATTTTTATATTTTTGATATTTATTGAAAAAAGAAAAAAAAAAATACTTGAACTTGAATAAAAACATTTTTTATGAAAACCAATAATAACATTTTTATGGTCCATGATTAAAATATTTAAATTCACTTTCAATTGGTGCCACGTTGGGCGCCAGAATTTACGAACCAGTAATATAAAATATTTGTACAGTTAGCAAATATTGAATTTTGGATTTATAGCACAGAATAAAATGTGCAAATTAAAATATGTTAGAAACTTTTATTTGTTCCGAGTTATAAGTATCCTAAATCCGCAATAAAACTAAAATATTTAACAAAAATGTAAATAACTTTCTTTATTTCAAAAGCCTCCTGTTTTTTTTTGTTTCTTAATTTGCAAGGATATTTGCAATATCCCTTAAATTATACTACCTATAAAAGTTATACCGTTTATAAAAAAAAGTTGTAAATTTTATTTTAAACATTTGGTTATTCATCTTTTCTGATTTTATTTAAGTAATCATTTTATGTTTCCTTTATTAAAATATAAGAAATTAAAGAAAAATATAAACATGTTTTCTTTTGTTTATTTTTTATATAATATATCAATTGTAATAAAAACATACAAATATAAAATGTCATAAGGTTTTGTTTATGTATATTCACAGGTGTCCTAAAGTTTTGGTAGGTTTGTCGGAAACATAGTATTCTTTTGTTAAAACCGATAAAAAAAAAACACAATTGAAAGGAGTATTACTAATTTTTCCTCATTATATTCAACCAAATTTGTTGTGTATTTTTAATTATTGTTTAAATAGTCGACAAATGTAGTAAAAACAATCGAAAGTCATTTTAAATAATCTTCAATATACAACAGACAAAACGTTAGAAAAACTATGTTTGTAATTTACTTTTCAAATATTTTAGGTTTGTATTGAATGTGAAAAATTTCTTGTAATTTGTATTGAAATAATTTAATTAATATTTTATTAAAAAAACGAAAAGGATTTATTTGAATTTTTATTCTAGAAACATAAAATTCACCATTTAACTGAAAATATCAACTTTTACTGACAGTCCGTATTTTTAATAGCTGTTTTTTTTTTTAATGACTGATTCAAATAGTTAAAAAAAAACATTCTTCATTTAAAAACAAACTTTACATATTAATTTTTAAATAAACTTCAATTGGAAACGGAAAATATATTGTGACTGTAGTTGTTAAAACTATTTTCAGTGAAATTGTAGCTAGTCCACATTTTAAGAAATCTCAAATATGGGTTGAAAAAAAAAAATTCAAATAAAATATAATTAGACAGGCCTTTTTTAAATTTAGCGAAAGCAAAGGGTTATTTTTGTGAGTTAAATAACACAATATTGAACATTTTGTAAAACTGGCTATTTTAGTTCTAGAAATATTACGCACGAAAACCTTATTTTTTAACCATTTTCAAAATATTTTGGAACCATATTACCGAAACCAAAAGAATCACTTTTAAAAAACTTGATTTGTTAGTTTTGTATAGGAGAATAAATCAACAAAATTTGGATAAATTCAAAGATGGTTTGGTTCATTTTTCTTTACTCATTTTTTAAATTTCCTCGAATTAGCTGCTTCTCACTGAAAGTGGTTTTATAAATTGCGAAAAGTCATGTAACAACATGTTCAATCATTTCTTTCCTACATTTTTTATTTTATTATTTATTCAGAAGCAACAGCCAAGAATGAGTAGATGTTTCTAATATGGCAACACTGAAATCTTACAACATTAATTGCTCGCCTTTTAATGGGGAGTTTGGGTAACTTTCGATGGTTTTTAGTTCGTACCCCTGTTTGTTATTTTACTTCGATGGTGGGGGACATGGCGATATATATGAGGAATAGAAAACTCATATATATTATTTTACTAAATTGATGTTGCCATCGGTAGGGATCGAACCCTCCACCTTCTGTATAACAGTCCAACTCGCTAACTATTATGGCACAACGCCCACATTTCAGTCGAACCATTGAGGACACCTGTGTATACTTACCAACGTTTACTTTAATTTTGTGTCTACAGATTTCAATGAAAATGTGTTTAATAAAATATTTTTTTTTTATAACTTTTGCCTCCATTTATACAGTAGCAACCATAATCGAAATCAGGATAATTAAATTAAGTTAATAGCAATCTAATATACTAACGGTTATATGCATAGACATTTTGTTGATTTTTATAGCAGACTAATAAATCAATTCAACATGTAGAACAACAACAAATTTTGCTTATAAGACTGTTATAAGGATCAACTAAGTGTCTTTGAATATGGGGGTAAATTTCTATACCGAATGTTGGATTTTTGTTGTTGTTTTACATGTTAATTTAAATAATAACGCTGTTACAGAAATATAAAAAATCACTAGGCATTTGGAAATAAAACCACTTAGAAACCACAAACTTTAATAAAACATTTTCTAAATGTAATCTATGTAAATACGAAAACTTGCTCCCTTTTCGTTGCTGCTCCTAAGAAAATAGCTATGAGAATTTCAAAAATATTCCTGAGATATCCAAATAAAGTCTTTGTTTGTGCTTTAACTATTATTTTTAAAAGTATTTTTTATAAATAGAAAACTGGAGACTTCTTTATGTATTTGTAAAAAATAATTTCTAAAAAAGGATGAAAAAAACTGTTTAAAAAGTTTTCTCATAAAGTTTGTTTATGCTATTTTCTTGGACACAGCTACATTTTGTTTTTTAAATCAAATTGTATACTCAATTTCAGGAGCCACTGTATATGTAGCTTTTGGCATAGTAATTTAATTAAAAACTTCCTTGCATTATATGAATGTATGTATTATATCTTGCAGCAAATTCATATATCGTACCTTGATATAAAGAAACATATCTTACAACACGTTCATGTGAATGAAAAAATATAAATGTTGAAAGTATTTATATAAAAAATTTCTTTATAACCGTTTATTATGCTAAACAGGTACGTATGAAAAGATCTTGTTCTTATGATTTTTATTTTCTTTAAATATTTTTTTTTGTTATTATAAAAATGTTTTCATAATTTATTATAAAATTTGTAGCACCTACGTATGGTAGCAGAAAAAAGCGAAATCATAAAATATAATTCCAAGAGGTGTTTATAACAAGTTGTATGTTTTACTAATCTAAACACTCTTATATGAGTTTAACTTAAACTTTATATGGCGTGTTGACAGTCACATTTGTTTATAAACAGGAATTTTAAAGAATAATTTAATTTTGAAATTGAACAAATCAATTAAGCATCTAAAATGAAAATACGCTATAATTTTTAGCCATTAGCAAAATTAAATAACAACACCATGCAGTCAGAAAAATACATACACGAAAGCGCAGGCACCTCAAAGAGTGATCTTTGATTATTATTTTAGTAATGCTGATGTTAATTTTAATAATGTGCATAAACGAACAGCAAGCTTGAGTTGTCCTCCGAATTCTAATTCCTTTAGTTATGATTATATAATTTGTCTGGAAAAACTGACATCCCAGTGAATAATTCGAAGTGGATTAATGTTAAATCAAAACCAAGCGTGTTATTTTTGGAAAAATTAAAAACAAAGATTTTTTTTGTCTCCCAAAATATTAAAGTTTGTTCGTTTAACAGTTTCAAAAATCTACAATCTTAATATTAAGATAATATTAATATTACATAATATTGTATTTTTAATCTTATTTTACATAGAAAAAAGTAATGAATAAATAAATAAATGAATAATAGCAAAATTAATTTTATAAAAAAAAAAATTGCCGGTAACCAAACTCCAACTCGAATCCTTCTTCCTTTTTCATAATTTTTAAAAAATCAATGTTTTACCAGTGCATTGATTATGTTACCGATAGCAATTTCTCATTGGATAGTACTGGAAGTTTTACTAAGAGAACAGAATTGCAATTGCAATTGTTGGTCATAAAAATCGTCAAAATTATGAAAATTAAAGAAAAAATTCTTTCAAATGTCTACTTGTAAAATGTTCTTTTATTACATTTATTTTATGTAAGAGTATAAAGGTACAAACATTTTAATATATAAGTATATTTTTATTTTGCCAACAAATTTATGTGTTTATAGATGCTAACATGTATGTTATGTTTGCAGGTTTTTTATTTCAACAAAAAATCATCATAATAATCACGACACACTGTGCATGTAATAAAATTATTTTCAATTTTTTTGTTTATATATGTTTTGTAGGTTGGGCCATTTAAAATTTTAAATTTGAACTACCGATTACTTTGACTTTGAAAGGTAGAATAACATTCATTTTTATTTTTATTTTCAGGTTTATGTTTGCCATTTGCAAAATGGGACGCTATACGCTCGAACACAATTGTGAAATATTAAAAACTTACTTCCAAAGTAGTGTCTTTAACGCAACTGTAAGAAATTTATGTGGAAAATTTTCTAAAAGAGATCGGCCTTCAGTTCAGTTTGTGCGTCATTTTGTGAAGCGAGTTCATGAAACTGAATCGTTATTGGACAAACCAACCCGTGTACGTTCTCGTCTAGTACTTTCAATCGAAAACATTGCTGCTGTTTCTGAGAATGTTCAAGAACATCCATCAACATCAACTCGTCATCGTTCTCAGGAACTGAACATTGGGTTGATCGGATGAGGTACTGCCGAGCCAGTCGTGGTAGTCATATAAATGATATTGTATTTCATTCTTAAATGACAAAGTTCAACCTTTCCAATAAAACCAGAAATTTTAAAAAATAATCAGAACTTTTTTTATAGCCGATTCAAATTTAAAAATTTTAATGGCCCACCCTGTACATATGTTGGAAAGGGGTTTTTTGCAATGAAAATTTATGTTAAAAACCTAAAACCAACGTTATTTTTATTAAGATTGTATCATTGTTTTTTTTTTTTGAAAATATATATGTATGTACGTTTTAATGGTCTTAAATTATTAAACACAGAAATTTGAAAACAAAATATCAGTTGACTTCATACCTTTTAAATTACCGTAATGATAACAACTAATTTTGAAATAAATTCATGGAGTTACTTGAAAAAAAATATAAATAATCGATAAATAATCGATACTCTCCTTAAATTAAATATTTTTCATTATGAAGCACTAAATTTAAAAATATTTTGTAGTTCTTTTCATAAAAAATTTAGCGGTTTTCCGTCCACAAAAATCTTGAACAGTGCGAACAGGTGTTAAAACTTCAAAACCGTTTGATATTTCTTTGGGCTAGATATATGGTTTTCACTTCCTTTGTACATTTTTATACCCTCCACCATATATGGTGGGAATACGAGTATCTATCAGTTTGAGATTCAGTTTGAAACATGTCGAAAAATAGGTTTAAGACCCCATAAAGTTATATATATAAGCCGATCTATCTGTTGAAATGGCGATGACGGTGGGTCGATCTAGTGGTTAAAAAGTTATGAGTGAAAATGTGAAGGTACCTATAAATTTTCCATACAAATTGTTGTATTTTAGTACAATTTCATAGTAGCGACTGGCAAGTAAAATATTTTCTCTTGTTTTTTAACTAGTCCCTTAGAATTCAATTATATTTTATATTCATTGATAGTTTATATTCATCAGAACAACAATTTTTTTCACTACAAAAATTTTTTTCATCTCAAATTTTTTTTCTAACCACAAAATTTGTTTTCACATCCACAAAAGTTTTTCACCTCTAAATTTTTTACACTATTTGTATCAAAAACAGTAAGAAAAATTTTTTTTTGGTTTAGGGTATTCAAAGGTTCGGCACAGCCGAATTTAAACCCTTTTTTACTTGTTTGTTTACCGAAATTTACAAGTAAGAGTGTGTCTGTTTGCTGTATGTTTTTAATTAACTTTGAAATTTCAATTTTAATACAAATTTTGAGAAAACTTTATTAATATTTCAAATATCTTCTACACAAACAACTTATTCATTTTGACTGAATATACACAAATCTATCCTTACATACTGCTCTAATGATTTTCATTTTATTCCCTTTGTTTCAATTGAAATTTCAAAATAAATTAAGAACACTATTTTTCATTTTTGCTTTAACAAATTTCTTTTCTGTTGTCCATAGTAGTTAGAAGACAACAACCAAAAAAGATCTCAATTTACTCAAATAGATTTATTACCCTAATTGTCCAATGCCATTTGGCCATAAATTAATTTGACCACAATCAAAAAGCTAAACGAAAAACTAAACAAAAAATACTTGTGTTAAAAAAAAAAAACTTTATTGCATTCAACAAATGCAAGAACGTTAAATTATAAAAAAAAGTAAAAAATAAAATACCGAATAAAAAGAAAATATTAAACAACGCCTTTTAGCAACAACAAATAAATGCAATCAAAATAGTATATATAAGAGAAAAAAATATATATTTATATACATACATATCTGTATATAATGAATTGGCAATTTTGTTACTACAACTATTGCCACTGCATACATACTTATACCCGTAGTTAAACAGCAATTCTACTATTGTCTTGTTGACTTGATATCTACAAACAAATAAAGTTGACAAAAAAAAGATTAAATTCAACGATTTAACAAGCAAAAAAATGACAACTAACAAGACACAAACGTGGGTACTACACTAAAAAAAAATATATGGGTGAGATTTACGACAACTTTGAACAAATTAGGCTTAAAGATTGTATTTAAAATAAAACGTGGGGACAGACTTTCAAATCTATTTTTTTTTCAGCAGTCCCCTCTATTTTTTTACTATCCTGTATTTAATTTTCCTTGGTGTATTAATCCATTTTATAGACAACGTATTGTTTTTTTTTTAAAGATTAGTTTTGAAAGATTCACAGTAACGGTATTTTAGCGATAACGATATTTTAGTTATTTTGGTAAAGGTTTTCAAGGTACACCGATTTTCCAGTTATTTTGGTAACGATAGTTTAGGGGTAACCATAGTCAGTTGAAAGGGTTTCCAACAAAACCTTTTTAAAGTAGTTTGACCTCCTAAAACCAAACTTGACATGGAGAAATGCCCCATATATATTATATTCTTTTTGAATTATTTTATAAATCAAATGAAATTTTAAAAGAATTCAATATTATGAATTCAAGCCAAATAAATCCCAATGAAATCTAAATATCATGATATAAAAACCAACCAAAAATCTTTAAAGCTTAAAGGGGGCGATTGGACGGTTACACAGAAGGTTCGATCCCTAGCGGCAGCATCATTTTAGAAAAATACTATGTAACAGTTTTCAATCCCTCATAAAGGGTGATTTTTTGCTATTTGGTTTCTCAGTGTAGAAAAAGATTCGGACATATGGCAACGCCAAAAATCCTCAGTGAGGTTTGTCATTTCACAACGAATAGGCTAACAAACAAACAATGCTTGCAAATCATTGAATTTTGTTATCAAAATTCGTGTTGTGTGAGAAGTGTGTTTCGTAATTATCGTCTATTTTGTGGTGGTCATAATCGCCCCACCAAACAGGCTATTCAAGCTGTTGTGGCCAAATTTTGCACCTGTTTCTCCAACCCATGTGCGAAGAGTGCGTAACTAGGAGAATATTTCTGCTGTATCGGCCAGTGTCAATAAAGATCGCGATATGTCAATTTGTCAATGGAGCAAGGTACCGTGCTATGGTTACCGATTTTTTTGTCCATACCTACTAGACTATTTTTTATGGTGATACATAAAGTCTCTTGTGTACAGGGACAAGCCAGCCACAATTCCAGCCATGGAGGATAACAGTACAGCTGTCACTGCTGAGATACCGGACGAAATGGACCACCTACGACGTAGCCGCAGGCAACATCTACATCAACATCTTTAAAAAGTAAATGTTTTTTAAATTCTCAAAAAAAAAAAAAACAAATTAACATGATGATAATTCTTAGAAACGTTTTTGTTCGCCATCTGTTAGAGTGTTGGCAAAATCGTTGAAGGTTTTTAGTTCATAGCTCTGTAATGTTATTTTACTTTACTTCGGTGGGGTTAGGTGCTATGGGAACACCGAAGGAGGACGTTGCGATATGTATGAGAGATACATATTATTTCTCTTAATTGAAGTTGACGTCGCTGGAGATCGAACTCGCAACCTTTTGTGTAACAGTCCAATGCGCTATAACCATTACACCAGTAGTCTTTTACAGAATACAACACTGCGTTTTATTTATTTTTTATTCAACTGCTGAAAAAAATATTCAAAAAATATCACAAAATAATTAATAAAAACATCATAAAAATATATTTAAAACCATTAAAAATGTGTTACTAATCAAAAGAATTATTGAGAGCTTTTAATTTTTACTTCCTCCGGAGGAAAACAATGAAGAAAGTTTTTTTAACATATTGAAATTTATTGACTTACATAACTAGCGTTAGATCTTTGCATAAAATAATGAAAATTGTACTCCGCCAACCGCCAAGAATAAAGCATTTTTTTAAATATTTTTGTCAAATCCAAACTCCGCTAATTGCAAATGTAAACAGTCAAGATTCCTTTGTGGAATTCTCTAGATTTAAAGCCAAATGTAAATGAATTTAAAGCTTCAACAATTTCGCCAACTCTCCACCAGGTGGAGTACAAAAGCTGTTCCACTAGTTTACACCGTAAATGTACATTTGATCAGAGGTGATTTTCCTTATGTATTTTCTTCCGCTGAATTCGAAAATCAAGGTTAAATTTTTTTTATGGAACAGTTTTTGAGATATTGTGATTTTTTTAATTTTTCGACCTTTTTTCACTTGACAAAACATATCTCCACTCCGATTGGGTCGTTCTTTGTACCCAAATGCAAGGTATTGAGATGACGAACAAATATGTATGATCGGATCTTTGATCGGTAAAGCCGTTCAAAATATATCGATAACATTAGGGCACGTTTTCAAAAAAATCATATTTTACAGTAACACTTTTCCGACGGAAAATTACAAATCGTTAAAAAAACGTCTGGTTTCTCTTCATGTGCGTAAACCTGATACTTTTACGTAAGAACTAAGACAAACCAGAAGAAAATCGACCGAAAATAACAAAGTTATAAGCAATTGAGTGAATAAATCCAAATCTCATATTTTAAGAATAATTTATTTTTTTCGACAATATATTGGGTTCAATCACCAAACTACTGCTCAGTATAGACAAACCCTACGAAACTGTTCCCTTAGATCCCTGATATTTTGTTTCGACAGATTCTAACCCTGACATTTTGTTTTGACAGCTTCTAACGTTGACATTTTATTTTGACAGCTTCTATAAAACGTAGTGTCGGTTGTTTGTATATTATTCTCACAAATTTGATTGAAATTATATTTCATTGTGTTCATCAAAATGTATAAAAGAAAACGAGAATTTGAGTGCGTAAACAATCCAAATAATTTCTGTTACGTGTGTGGCAATTTTGTCCCCAACCAAATAGACGTAGATTCACCGATTCGTTACAACAGAATTATCTGCAATATTTTGGAATAGCACCTGCAACTTTTCATGAGCAATGGACACCAAATAATGTTTGTTTATCGTGCCACATAACTCTTGCCGCGTGGGCTTCTGGTTCATCACAGTAAGATTAAATTTATATATACAATAGAATTAATAATAAAGTGAATTTTTATTAGACATTAGACGAAACATGAAATTCGGTGTACCGATGATATGGAGAGAGCCGCTCTGCCATTCGGTTTATTGTTACTTTTGCCTAAGCAAATCCACTGGTTTTGGAAAGAGTGCCAAATGGGTTTATCCGACAGTAGGATCTGTTTCGCTTCCAGTTCCACATTCAAGTGAGTATCCTATTCCTAAGTGCCCCGGTTCAATGATTGAACCTTTCGAATCATCACAAGAGACAGACACAAGCAGTGATAATGAATTTCAACAGGAGTCGCAATTGCAAAAGTTTACGCAGCCTGAATTGAATGATTTGGTGAGAGATCTCTAGCTGTCAAAGGAAAAAGCAGAGTTACTTGCATCTCGCCTGAAGCAACGGAACTGTTTGGCTCTGGGAGTAAATGGAACATTTTACAGAAACCGTGATAAACCTTACGCACAACATTTTAAGAAGGAAAACGACATATGCTACTGCAACGATATTCCTGCATTGTTTGAGCAACTCTGAGAGCTTTATGATCCAAATGAGTGGCGCTTGTTCATTGATGGTAGTAAGGAGAGTTTGAAAGCAGTCCTACTGCATATTGGAAATGTAAAACCTTCTATCCCCATCGCTCATGCCGTCAACACTAAAGAATCATACGCCACAATGGCCAGTTTGCTAAAATACATTAAATATGAGCATCACAACTGGAAAATATGTTCCGATCTTAAAGTCGTCGGCATGTTGTGTGGAATGCAGGGTGGATATACAAAATATTGCTGCTTTCTTTGCCTCTGGGATAGTCGTGCTCGTGAACATCATTATAGAAGAAAACAGTGGCCAGAAAGGGAGAACGTCACAGTGGGCAAAGACAATATTAAATACGTGCCTCTTGTCAAAAAAGAAAATATAATCCTTTCAGCGTTGCACATTAAACTTGGCCTCATTAAACATTTTGTGAAGGCATTAGACAAGGAAGGCCAAGTATTTTCCTATTTGAAAACCCTTTTCCCGCAGCTTTCTGTAGCAAAAATCAAGGAAGGCGTCTTCGATGGTCCACACATAAAGAAATTGATAAAAAGCACAGATTTTCCAAAATATTTAACACCCGTTGAAAACGAGGCCTGGAATTCATTTCAACTGGTTGTTACCAATTTTCTTGGGAACAATAAAAGCCCTAACTACGAGGGAATTATTACCGATTTGCTGAAGAACTACAAAAAGATGGGTACGGAATGCCATTATTTTATTTGATTTCTGGTTGTTTTCTATTGTATTGTTTTTACCATTTTATTTATTTCTTACAGGTGTAAATATGTCTCTAAAAATCCATTTCTTGCATTCGCAGACTATGTGTGGTTTCTCACTAGAGAAACGGATCCCAACTATTTCTCGAAAAAAATAAATTATTCTTAAAATATGAGATTTGGATTTATTCACTCAATTGCTTATAACTTTGTTTTTTTTCGGTCGATTTTCTTCTGGTTTATCTTAGTTCTTACGTAAAAGTATCAAGTTTACGCACATGAAGAGAAACCAGACGTTTTGTAACGATTTGTAATTTTCCGTCGGAAAAGTGTTACTGTAAAATATAATTTTTTTTGAAAATGTGCCCTAATGTTATCGATATATTTTGAACGGCTTTACTGATCAAAGATCCGATTATACATATTTGTTCGTCATCTCAATACCTTGCATTTGGGTTCCAGCTCAAATGAGATATGATTCGTCAAGTGAAAAAAGGTCGAAAAATTAAAAAAATCACAATATCTCAAAAACTGTTCCATAAAAAAAATTTAACCTTGACTTTCGAATTCAGCGGGAGAAAATACATAAGGAAATCAATCTCTCATCAACTGTTCATGAAAAAAAATTCATTTTGTAAACTAGTGTTCTAAGCATGGTTGGCAAGCAATACCTTTTCATTGTAACGGTAGTTGTCTACCACGTTCAGATTAATACCCATATGACAATTTTGAAACTGCGATTCCAATAGTGGCATGTGCCTTTTAATATCGCCGGGTTTATTTCATAATATTACAGGTTTAATTTTGTTATATCTCCAAAATACCGTGTTTCGGTATTTTAGCGATATTATAACGATAGTTTCAGATATTTCGAAATTAAATCGGTAAAATAGCCCAATACATCCGGTTATACAAAAAGACAAATGCCTTTCATGAAATTGCCATATCGGTCTTAAAGTAGCTGTGATACCCAACTGTCATTATTATGAAAAGGTATTGAATATCAACCATGGTTCTAAGGATTATCACCTCGCGCAATTACAGTGTTGACATACATATATGAAACACTTCTTCTTTCACCACTTTTCTTCTCTCCTCCATCTCCTTTCCAAAAAAGCAACACATTAATTGGTACGAAGAATTTCCTGAAAATTGCTCTTGACATAGGCGAAAATGCTGGTGGAAAATTATTTTTTTTGCATTTATTTCCTGAAATAATCATCTTTGAGTAATCGTCAAATGTTGATCCTGCAAACGTGCGTTTAATACCGGCTTTATTGCTAAAAATCTGAATGCAGATTCCTAAAATGTGTAATGCCAATATGATTTTCTGAAGCCCGCCAATCAAATCAATGAAATATAAAATTTAATACAACAAAAAATTTCTTTTTCGAAATGTTATATATATATATAGAATATATTGTTATCGTCATCAGGGTGCCCCGGTAGGCTAGTTGGTAGCGTGCTAGCTTATCAGTGCGGGTGTTGTGGGTTCAATTCCCACCAGAGGCTCTGGTCTGTTTTCGCTACAACGAGCCGATAGCCTTTGTTGCTAGTACTCGATTAGGGTATTAGGATATAATTTGTAATTATATGATTAATATAAATAAAATATATCGTCATCAAAGCTACAAGGTTAGCTGACTTTGAAATTTTGTATAAACAAGTCGAAATTCAACTGAATATGTATTAATTTTAGTTGCAACGCACACAATTATAAGGAATGACATTTGAATATGGTTGGTCTAACAGACTTTTTTGTTGTAGATTCCATAACTAGAAATTTTTAATAAAACTATCATTATTAAAATTTAAAATAAAACTATTTTCTCGTAAACTTCAGCGATTTTTAAACACTTTAGTAAAGATTTTTAATAGCATTTAACTTGCCTTGTATTCAGTATTTTTTGGAGCATTGTGAACAAATTTTGCTAACAGAATGTTTGTTGAGCCGATTTGATTCGACCTTGAGTGTAAAATGTAAGAAAAAGTCAAAGAATTTGTCTACAGTGTATGCAAGAAAGAAAAAGCGACCAAAAATAGTTTGGTTAGACACATTCAGCAGTTTAATTTAAATTTTATGTGGGCAGTTTAACTCGCAATTAGTAGCTAATGGACCTTATGGAGTATAACAGTTTTTCCACGTGAAACCCGAACAACTTATTATGCTTTAGCGGAAAATCTAGCTATATTTCATAAGGAGGTCTTCTTTTTTTATAAATTTTTTATACATTTATTTCTTTGGCAATATTGTTATATTATAATTTTTTGGAAAATTTCACAGAATAAAATTACAAAATTCTGTTTGTAATATTGAACATCGTCCATAGAACATTTTTGTAAATACAAAAAAAATATTTTTTAAAAAGGCACCAACAAGGGAATTTGTAAATACAAAAAACTTTTTGTTATTTTTTTGTAACTTCAATTTTTATTTTCAAAGAATTTTTATATGAAAAGTAACAATTTACAAATATTTCAAACAAAAAATTGTTAGAAATCGAATTTGAATTTTAACAAATATTGTAATTACTTTAAATTTTGTGATATTTTTTTCTGTGTTCGGAGAATGTCTTAATTTCTTTTACGCAGACAAAAAAAAATAATAAAAACTAGTAAAAATATTAAAAACTGGTATGCAAACAAACAAAGAGGATAAAAAGACTAAATTTTGAATCCAAAAATTTTATAAAACTATGTTTGCAAAAATTTGACGAACAAAAATTGTCAAAAATCTAATCGAGGGCCGCATGAAAATCGACAAAAGGTCACTTGCCCACCATTGTTATATAAAGTAAGGATAGTCGACAATTATTTTGTTGAGTGTAGTTTTAAAGTAAAACACATAAAAAAGTTTTAGAAGGAATAGTCAACATATAAATAAAAGACAGTTAAAAGGGCCGCCATATTGAAAACGGAAGTTTGATAACAAACGGAAAAACCATATAAGAGAACAACAACAACAAAACTTTGTAGGATTTTCGTTTTGTGACACTTAGTTATTGTTGTATTTTTGTAGCTTCTGGTGGTTGTACAACAGTGTGTAAAAGTTTTAAGTAAGATTTTGTTTAAACAAGAATGAAGTGTTAAGCAAATAAAATAAAACTGAATTCAATGCAATTGCAAAAATTGCAATAAAACAAAACGAAAAAATCAAGCAATAACAAAGGCACAATCGTGCTGAATAGTATAACAAATGCCAAAAAGTTAAACAAATGTTACAAGAAGCGTAACAAGGAATAACGGATATAACGTATAATCAAAAATAAAAGGACAAAATATAAAAAATGAGAAAAAAAATAAAAAAAAAACTTTCATTGAAAACAAGTTAACTTCTTGTTGTTTTTTTTTATCTAAAAATAGTTTTTAAGCACAGGCAGAATTTTCTGGGAATTAAATGTTTCAGTAAATTCATGGAAAATGTGTTAATTTACAAGGTGCACAAATAATTTTTTAATGTTAATAAAAAGCTTTCTGGTTTTTATGAAATAAGTTATTTAACATATTCTTCGAGTGTATGAAATTTTTTATAAATAAAATTGTATTCTTTTTTTCTTTTAATTATATTAATTTAATGAAAAATTTCATTGTCTAAATTCCAATTAAACCTCAACGATGCATTAATGTCATAAAGATAATTCTTTTAGTAAACAAATATGAATTTAAATTGAAATTATATCGAAACATAGGACACCTTAAACCATGTGCAACAAATTTGTCATGTTATTGTAGTTTTTCAATTGTTTAAAAGTAAACAAATTTTAACAAAAGAAACAAACTTTGTTAGAAACCATTATAATCAACTACAATAAACAAAATGACTTAAAAGCAAGTGATGAAGACCCACTACCAGCATGCAACACATCAACAACAAAATTGACAAGAAACCAACAACACCTTTTGTCGACAACCGAGCACACGTTGCAACAACACTAATAATTTTAGAAAGTGCACAAACAATACACAATCACTTATGGTGGCTATATAACACGTACTAAGAACAAAACCAAAACATTTAAAACAAAAAAGTATAAAAATCTCCAACATTGTATCATCCTAAAGTCTGATTTGGTTTGTGTTAGAAGGAGAAGGTCGATGGCTTAATGTAGAAAGGCCCTAACTGGATTTTTTATTATCTTTTAAGACACGAGTGCTCCGGTAGGCTAGTTGACAGCGTGCAGGCGGGGGTCGTGGGTTCGATTCCCACGCTACAACAAGCCGATAGTATTTGTTGCTTGCGCCCGGTTAGCGAATTAGGGTACAATTTTTAATTATATGATTTATATTAATAATTAAAATAAAAATAAATAATAAATATTTTTTAAGAGCTGAAAGAGAAACTTGATAATATCTTAAACACTTTGAATATAAAATTTCATTAAACGAAATTTATAATTTTATTAAATATTGTATTAAAAGCAGTAATTCCAGAAGCAATTTTGAAAATACCAACATTTATTCCTACACCATAATTATATTGAATTTAACGAAAGCTACCATGTCAATATATTTTAAAATTTTTTGTAAAAATGTTAACTCAATTTCAAGTTTAATTCATAACAGTGCATTTACAATTGTGGAGTACTCCAAGCTATCTCTCTTAACATAAACACTTTTGTATTCTACCATCCATATTGTTGCCATTGTATAGGTGAGTTACGCTCTCCCTCTCTTAATGCACTGAAAGAAATGTGTTCGTAATTTTCTTAAAACTATGTGCATATAAACAAACATAAAAAAACAAAGGATAAGAACAAAAAAAAAAGCATAACAATAAAATATAACAAAAGCAAATAAAAAAACAACAAAAAAACGAAAATTTATAATTAAAATCTTTTAAGATCCAAGAAGTTTCTCAGTTACAGCCTGGGAAAGTCAAACCCTTCCCTTTTTAAATATGAATTTTAAATACACAAATAAATATATATAAATAAATCAATAAAAAAATAAATAAAGAAAGAAAGAAATAAATAAACAAAAAAATAAATAGAGAAATATTTAAGATTTAACTTACAAACTTCAAAATAATTTGTAATTTCATTCATTCATTGCATATTTTATAACATCCTTGAAAAACTGGCCATCCTCGAATGGACGGCAACGATTTGCAAGCTCAGCAGCAACAATAAAAGACGCTGGTATATTAAACATTCGCTGGTATATTAAAAAGTCGTAAGACATTTCGTTCAGTGTAATGTACGTACTATCCGTCGACACTACCTTACTGCACGAAAGCTCAACTGAGACTGATTTATTATTTTCATTTTCATGCTATCTGTGTTAGTATGTTAGTATAAGTGAGTCGCCCATCACTGCTCTAGAGCAGTGCTGTTCAAAAATAAAAATGTAGTTGTGTTCGTGAGAAAATGAGAATTGCACTATAAGAAATGTTCAATGGGTTAATAGCAGTGCTAGTATCTGAATGAATTAATTTTTTTTATTGAAAATATGAAACTGTTAATGTTTTGTGTAAAAGTGTTTTAAAGAAATAAAAATTAAACAAAAATTAAATTTTTAAAAGGAAAAAAAGAAATACATATATACATTAGGGTGTCTTTTTTTATAGTATAAAAAAAAGGTTGAAGATTTTTTTAATCAATATTAAAGATTTCATTATATTTACATATTAATAAAATATCTTTAATATGTTGGATTTCTTATGTTATCCTGTCAAAAAAATGCAATGTTTGGAAGGAAAAACACATTCGATCGAAATAAATGAATGAACGATTGAAATCGAATTTTTCAAAACATTTCAACTTTTATATTTTAAAAAAAAATGTTTTTTTTTTATTGAGTCTATTAAAGATTTTTATAGATCTTCTAGTATCACAAAATATTTTTCGTACATTGCTATTAATTTTTTTCAGTGCATTAAAAAAAAAAATCAGCATACATCCGCTACACATGTTCACTCGTCGCTGTTTCAGTGACGACTAAACGCAAGAGCGTAAGAATACATGTGAGTTGAGCAGGGGACAATTGTCCCACGAAATGAACAGCACTGCTCTAGAGCCAAAAATATACTCTAGAATGAGGATTTTTTCTCTCTACAGATAATATTTCTTTGTTAACTATTTAACATGACAAGTATTAGATATACAAAATTTACAATTTTTGATCAGTATTTTTTAAAAATATACAAAATGTTAAATACTTAAAGCAATCTTACTTCAAAACTTTAAAAATTTTGGTACTAAATTTTATACAAATTAAATTAATGTTCGTCGTCTTATTTAAAACTGATTGTTAGATTGATATTTCATATAAAAATGTGGTGAGAAAAAATTCATAAATCTTTTTTTATTTAATTACACAAATTTCCATTAACCGTATAATCGATCAAATGAAGCTATTATGTTGTACAATATACTGAATTCCGAATAGTGGTCGAAAATTCGTGAAATTTCTACTATAAAGATATTGTGTAGTTTTTAACATGTATTTTTGAATATTTTGTATGAAAGTGTAGATTTTTTTTTAAACTTTCATATTTTTAATCAAAAATAAAGTATCTGTTCTTTGCATTACTGATTCAAAACAATTCACTTAAATTTTTCAATTTTTGTGTGTTTTCCATACATATAAAGATATAAAAAATCAAGTTAAGGCATTTCTACATTAAGCCATCGATGCACAAGATGTATTCAAAAGCTAAACAAGCAAGCCACTACAAAATTGCATATTTTTTGTAGGGTAAAAAAACTCTAGAATAAAAGTTTAGTGTTTCTTACAAAAAAAAAAAAAAAATGTTTGGAAAAATTGTTTGAACTTTAACAAAGTTTTTTAAATGAAACTGAAACTTAAAGAATTGAAAATGAAATATTGTAAACCTTACGAAAAAAAGCTTTACGTTTCCACCCTCAAATTTTTTGCTGGTTAAGGATTAAAAAGTTTCTTTTAAAAGCCACAAACATGAAGTAAAAGTGATGGTAGGATATTAACACAAGCGTAATGTATAAATTTCCACCTATTATTTTTTTCACTCTGTTTATTTTACACACTGATAGTAAAAGCTTTATTTTGTGATATTTACCTTATTTTCATTATTATTTCAGTAGGTGAAAGTTACTTTTTTTGAGAACAACTTTCTTATACTTTCAACAATTGTATTCCAATTTCAAAGGCTTTGTAAAATAACTCAAAATAATTTAAAATTTAAAAGAAGAGGCGAATGCTCCCCCTTTTACTTTATTTCTTTGAATGTTTACTAGAATCCCAATAAGCATTTGTAAAAAATATCATCTAAAAGTTATTAAGGTAATATCACCCATTTATCATTTAGAAGAAGACTAAAGTAGTATTTTGAACATATATTTTATATATCAGCTGCAAAATATATCAGCGATATTGAAAAAAATGTCAAGAAATATATTTTTGTTTCATTTCAAACAACAAGTTTCCTTTTTGAAATTGCTTAAAAAATTTGAGAAAAATCATCTTAATTTGTGAAAAGTTTAAATTGCATTTACCAATTTAATTATAACTGTGTGGGTCATTTAAACCATTTCATAAAAGCGGTAAAATAAATTCAAATCCACGGAAGACAAATGAATGGCATGGTGTTATTAAAAAACTTAATGCAAAACATTTAAGATGATTATTAGTGAGTTATATAAAAAAAATTTTATCAAATAAAGATTGTTAAAAATATGTAAAAGCATGTTTTTATTTTTTGTGGAGTTGTCTGGCGATATCTTCGTTTTAACTTCCATATGATACATCGGCAATATTTGGCTATAGATTTTTATCTTCTTTTTATTTGACAATATTGTCAAAGTGGGGTATATTCCACAATACAAAGGCGATTGTTCCCACAATAAAATTTGTCATCTAGGAAATACGATTAGGGAGTCGTCTTCGTATTTCCATGTTCACTGGGAAGTGTAACCCAACAAACGTGAATTTTAAACTTATGTCAATAAAGCAATTTTAAAGTATTTTTAGAGCAATAACATGGTTTGCAAAGTTAAAAATTTGTAAAAGTAGGTATTTCACAAAAATTTAATAAAAAAAATTGTTGTTTAATTAAAAAACTTTGTTTTTTAAAACGTTTTGAAACCCTAAATTAAGTACTAAAACTTTAATACTTTTTGGACGATTACAAATCACTTTTTAATATTTAGCAAATACTCGGAGTTTGAAACTCTCATTTAGTTAATATGGTTTAAAGTACATGTAAACTTTTAATTTTTGTTGAAAATTGCTTGCTGGGAACATGCTAAAGTGTAACACTTAAAGATAAACACCTTAAACTGCCAGTAGTTGTAAGTTTTTAAAAAATAGAGAGAGAAAAACTTGAAGGAAAAATAAAATTGCTGGTTAAGGAAAATGCTCGTCATCTAATTAAAAGTATTAAGAAAAATAGACGTTTAGGAAAAAAAATTATAAAAAACAAAAATCAAGAGGTAGAAGATAAAAAATTAGTTCATACATACAGCAATGAGCAGCAAAAGTCAAATATACCACGTTTACTTGTGTTAACTACTTCAGCAACCTTATGGTTTACTATTACAATTACCGTCAAAATGCTGTTGCATAAGTTGCAACTAACTATGTGCTTTTGCAACCACTATTAACATTAAGTAAAATACTTGATAAAATAAACAGATTAACAAAACTAAAAGTTAGCTGAGGGAAAATGAAAACAAAACTAACAAACTGTTTGTTTGGGGGATTGAAAATTAAGTTAAAAGGAACCGCAAATTATAATTAAACGTAAACACTGAACTTACATTTTAAAAGGCACATACATATCTTCTTACTTGTATGAGGTGATAAAAACTCAAATACTTTTTGGGTAGTGAAAGAATACATGTGTGATATTAAAAACAGTGGTGTTGTCGAATCTTTTTAAAGACCTCAATGCTAAATACATGCTACCATACAATATACTATTTTGTATTAATAATTATTGTAACTAATTCAAGTATATGTAACAAATAATTTATACTACGATACAATTAAACTTAGTATTCTATTCTGTGATATTTTTTGTTTTGAAATATTTAGACTAACTTATTATAAACTAAAATTTAATTATTGGTATTTACACCATAATTTATTTCAAAAATTACCTTTACATTGTTCTACAAAATACTTTACTAATAAATTTACTTAACATTCTTTCGATAATTTAATTTACATTTTATTAAATTAAATTTATTTGTAATAAAATTAAGTTTTCTTTAAAATTCCAATAGCAATTGTTCTTACAAAAGATTACCAAATATTTACCACAAAAACCAAAGTTTGAATGAACTTCATACAATTCACATACACTTAGTAATAACAATAACAATAGATTAAAACCTTTTGAATTCATTACATTTATACATGCATATTTTACAAGTTATTTAATACTCATTAACACTTATTGTTTGCTAAATGCATAAAACAATTGCAAATAGGGAATATATCCTGAAGCAAACATGCTAAATAAACAGGATTTTATTCCTACACTTCTGGGATTTTCCTTGGAAAATATGTTTATAACAATAATCTAAGTTTGTTATAGTTAGGGTTTGGGGTTCGAGAATTCCTGATACAAGTGCGACAGAAATCCCCGTGAAATTAATGTAACAATAGTTCCCAAAAATCGTATTATCAATGATGATTATTACGTGTGAAAGTTTTAATATTGATATTATTTTTTCAATTAAATCAATTACGAAATTAATTGACCATGGTTTTGTTTAGCAACGACATTTTTAATTGGAGGAATTCAAGAGATATTTTTGTGTGTGTATTACCATCGGTGTCAAAAATTGTAACTTAAAGTATTCAAACCAATGGCTTAAGTAATCCGATCCCTGAAAAATTTTCAAAGAATATTTTTTATTTAAAATCTGTTTTAATTAAAAACAAATCGTTTGACATTTAATTAATTAGAAATTTTTCTTTGTGTAAATCTTAAGGATGAAAATAAAATATGTTAAAGGTATCACTGTGCTAAAATGTCAATTCTTCTAATTTATGTGTGGTGGTGTATTACTTATTCTTAAATAAAAATTTTTGGCTGCCGAATCCAGAAGTAAAATGTTTAATTTCTTTAATGTCAGTAAAAGATAATAAAATATTGAATTTGCAAAAAAAAAAACAGCAAGGTTTCAACCTTTGGAAATGTGCAAAAATTAAGCAATATTTATTTTAAAATACAAGATTTTTAAACTAAAAAACGCCATTTACATAAATATTGTTACGAAAATTCAATTCATCAATTTCCATTTACTCATAGAAAAAAAATTCCCATATGCCAGCACTGAAATGAAAAATAGTTGCAATCAATGGCAACCGTTCTCCACGATTAGTGTTGCATTGTTGGTCTGCTGTCAAACTACAGGGTGTCCGCCGGTTATTCGGTGAGGCTAATCTGATATTGTATTCCATACACAGTTGCCGACATTAAATAAAACATTCACAATATTAGATCATTTAATCAAAAATTATAAACAAACAAAGTAGTATACCTTCCCGGCGGACACCCTGTACAAAGAACATTCTCAAAGTTGCCAGTATGCAGCTTCCGGAGGGTGCTACCACATTCTAGTTATTTTCGTCTCACATTTAAATACGACCGCGATGTGGCATGGCAGTAAGTTGATAATAAAACGATAAAGAAGCAACATTGGTTGTTAAATTGTGTATTCTGTTAAAGTGTAATTCAATCGAGTGTCAATAAACCCTCTTGTGCAACTGCTTTAAGTTTGAGTAAATAAAGAGTAATTGTGTTTATTATTTGCAATAAGAAAAGAACTCGATTTATTTAAAGGAAATAAATCAACGATTTTAAAAGGTAAAATCGTAACAATATTTTAAAATTAAGCTATATTCCTCGATTTTTGTATGCATGGACAATTTCCCATGAATTGGGGAACTCCCGGGAAGAAAATTTTTTTGTTCCCGTTTCCCAGGAAATAAAAGTTCAAAAATTTTCAAATCCTTGTTATAGTGCATATATTTTAAAATCTAGCAAACACTTTCATTACCAAGTAAGTGATAATGAAACTAATTCCTTAATCCATATAATTTGGTGTCAATTATTTTTGTTAGACGAAGTTGTAAGCAGTCAAATTTTTCCTCTATTATTTATTTAATAGAGAGAATATGACATTGAGAACTTGACGACTCTTTAAGAAGAAAATGTCGGACGTGTTCAGTGGAACAAAACCCTTAAAAACGCAGTGTTTTACCGAAGTGAAATATTTTGTAAAATTGGTTTTTATTTTCTTTCTGTCCAGAAAAAAAATACAATAAAAAATTCTTAAAAATATGGTATGAATAGTTTTTTTCGAAATTCACAAAGTTTGATAGAACTCACAATGTTCCCTGATTCTTTAACTGCCTGGTTTAAGCTTTAGAGTTAAAGAGGTTATTTATTAGAAAAGATATTCCGGATATTCCACTGAAGTTCCTACTTCTTCAAAATTTTGTTAGTTTTTAGACCCAATTTATACGATGCAATTGATTGCGTACAATTTTCTTAATTCCTTTTCAAAGTTGCTTCCAAAGTTTTGTCTAATTATACTTTCACTTCAATTGCACGAAAACTGAATGTGAAAAAAATTTATGGAACAATTATGAAAATTTTTTTAATTTTAAAAGTTTTTCAGAGGCATTTTTACTATTTCCACGATATATCGACCCAAGAAAAAAGATCAAAAACTGCATAAAAAAAATAAAATTTATTGCAAATGTATTACAAATTGTGTGTTTTTAAATAGTTTGAATAAAAATTTCAAACCAACGCCCAAACAATTCATGTGATGATTTGACATCTTAAATGATTAATTTATCAGCGCAGTGATTTATGAAATTCTAATTTGTATGTATAAAAATAAAAATAACAGAACAAACAGCTGTTTCAACGCGAGCAATCACCTACTTTATTCAAGTGATTTAAAAAATCAATTTTTTTTAAAAATTGATGTGCAGTGAGGCGTTGCGTTTTGCAAAATGAGCATAAGCTCTGCTTAGAGGCTTCTAAAACTTCGCGTTCTGATGAGATCTTTTATCAGCTCGAAATACATGTATTTTTTAAATTAATTGAAACAAAAAATTGTATATCATATTTCCTAAAGCCTATATAAAATTTGCTTTGATCCATTCGATTTGAAAAGAATTTAATTGTATTTAAATTGATGTTTTTTCTACGATTTTATTTTTAAAGTTAATATTAGGAAATTTTAAGAAAATTAACAGAAAAATTCATATTAAAAATTTAAACGGTTAATCGACCTATTTAAATCGATTATTCGGATCGAATAATTATTTGAGTTTTAAATTATTTGCTTCAACATTAACTGAAAGAGGCGATTAATCGAGGAATCGATTAATCGATTAACCGAATCGGAAACACTAGATTTGACATCGTATTCTATACAGTAGACCTTAATACTATTGCTTATTATTTAGACATTAGGAATGTGCACTCATAAACGATAGTTTGGTGGGATGTTGTCATTTTTAATCATATTTTTTATAGTATTTATATAATTCTTAAGAATAAGAATTTTAAATTAAAAGCTTAGAATTGGATAAAGTTTAACTTAAAAAAATCTATAGATTAAAAAATATTCTTTAAATGTGATAGGTTTTTAAATTTGTATATCATATAGAAATATTTAAAGTTAAAATTGCTATTATGGGAATAAAGTTTTATTTGTGTTAACATTTTACAATTCCAACAGAGGATGCGAATTGTTAAAAATAAGCCAAAACACAGATAAACTAACCAATATTTTTCTTACGTTAGACCACAATTTCATTAAAAAGCAATTCAATGATAATGTTATATACAAAAATAACAAAAAACTTATACCATAACACACACCTACAGGGAAAACAAAATCATGGAGGAAGAATATAGGAAATCTAAACGATTATAGTATTTAGTATGGTCGGCCATACTAATATGGTGTCATGTTGTTATTGCATATGCTTAGGCTTAATAGCTAATAAAATGAAAAAGTTCAACATATAATAAGACTTAATTGTAGGGAAAACCAAACAAAAAGAAAAGTCTGTCGTATTTGAGTAAAACGAAAACGATTTAACAGATACTTGACTATTTAATAAAGTTATAATCAACTGTTTCTACATACTACTGCTATCCACTACTGCAAAGTCATTAAAAAGAAGTTGTTTTTTAAACTTTTATATTCAACTTTTACAATATTAAAAATCACATTTTAATGTTTTTTTTTCAACATCATATGACACAATTTATAAAAAAAAAATAAATAAAAATGAAAAAGACATTGAAAGAAAAACGACAAACATTTCCTAAGGGATTTTAAAGTCTTAACTGAAAAATAAAAGAAGATGAAAAAGCTGTATTTTAGGTTTATATATTTGATGTTGTTGGTTTATTTTTTCTGCAACACCCTCGTCTTCTTAAAAAGGAATAATATACTATATCATTCATTTGTCTATCCGAAAATACTGCATTTAGCAAAATTTACTTAAGTGCAATAACATGTAATAAATATGAAATAATCATCCTGAAAAAATTTAAAAAATTTTGAAGGTACAATTTACCACCAAAGTAATGATTTTTTGCAAAGGATGGGTCAAATTTTTTGTGACATAGGCGCATCGCCTTTCTTGTTCTATCGGTCATTGCAAAAAACTTTGCCAAAGAAACAATAGCTCAAAAATTAACTTCGAGCCCCGGATATTTCAAAATAGGTATTTTTCCAACATATTCAAGAATTGAGACAAAAGAAAATTTTATTTCCTCTAGTCCTAATTTTTAACGCTGAACATTTTTGGCTATTTAAAATTTGGGATTGCATCATGAGAAAGTCAAATATTCGTCAATTTTCACAACAATCTCGTCAATCTTCTAGTCGAATGCTTTTAAATAAACTTCGCTAAGTGTTAAGAGTACACTACATAAGTTGTATCCTTTAAGGAATATATGTTAACTTGAAACAGAAAAGACAACTTAAGTTTTTCATTTTCTTGCAACAAAAAATGTTTGTGTTTGCTTACAAAAACAGAAACCTTACAAATCTTACATTTTTTTGAAAAAGAAAAAGAATTATTTAAGAGAAGTTTAAAAAAAAAAAACAAAAAAACAAAAAAGAGAAAAACACCCGAATTCTATTTTAAGTTAGTTACATTACAACGCCTTAAGGATTTTTCTTGGTTAACTGGTGTCATTTTTGAAAACAAGTTACTACTTCAAAATAATTCAAAACACAGGAAACGTGGTTTAAAAAAAAACTAAAATAAATACATAATAGGGCAAGCTGATATATTCCTGGATGTGGGGTAATGTAGGAAATAGCTTTCTTTGAAAGGGTTTTTGCACATTTAGAAAATTTAATAACTGCTAGAAGTGGCAGTTTAATGGCGATTTAAAAGCTCCCCCAAGTTCCTCCCGAACTTTTTAAAAGCAATACATTACAATCGGGCGAAATTCTACACCGCTAACACTAGGCAACAGCCATTTTGTTATTTGGTTCTAGCATACTTTTTCTCATGGATTTGGACCTACTGAACACGAAAATGAATTTTAAAAATTTTTCTGTCGATTGGTTTGCGAGATACAAATTTTTTAATTTTTTTTTTTTAATTTTTGGAGGTACACTTACTATTTTGAGCATATCTTTAGTCTTCTTTGACCTATTTTATCCTACTACTACTCAAATTAAAGACAATTGAGCCGTCTACAACTTATTCTCAGAAAATTTTCAAATCGGGTTAGTAGTTTTGATGTTGGCGGCTTAAAAAGGTTAAAAAACTGCGTTTTTTTAGTAAAAATGTGGCTGAAAAATTCATATAAAAATTCATATAAAATGTAAAACGCGATGTTAACAGCGATTTTAATTTTTTTACGTATAGCTGACACTTTTCCAAAGAAAATAAGCCCTTACTTAACAAAATCTGATGACAAATGGCCGACTTATTATTTTTTTGGTAAACGACCGAAATTCCGCTATTTCACGATTTTTTGATTTTCATTATTTGCACAGCTTACCTACCCAACGCAAACGAATAAATACATTTGAACTTAATTTAAAATAAACAAAGTAGTCTTCGTATATTTTTTTTTAATTTATTTACAGCACTACATGCTCATACATATTTAAACATAAGGAGACACGGTTATCAATTGCATTTCAAAACTGTCTGTGAAAGTGTAAAGAAGTTAATATTTAGAAAACGCAAGGAAGACAATGAGTAAAAGACTACGTGTGTTCGAGTGTTTGAACGATCCAGACAATTTCTGCAATGTTTGTGGCCAGTTTATAAAAAAAAATCACGCACACAAGTTTACTCCAGCAGTACAATTGCACTATTTGAATTATTTTGGTATTTCACCAAATATCACAGAACCATGGACACCTAAGTCGCTGTGTGATCTTTGCTATATAATCTTAACCAACTGGGCAGCTGGCGGAAGGTAAGAATTTTTATTTAAACACATTATACATAGCGAATATAGTAATTTATTTTAATTTTAGCCGCCATATGAAATTCGATACACCAATGATGTGGAAAAAGCCGCTATGCCATTCCACAGACTGTTATTTTTGCCTCACCACAAACAGTGGGGTAGGAAGATTTTTTAAATGGAACTACGCTCAAGTGGGATCGTTTGCGCTTCCAGTACCACATTCGCATGATGTGCCATATCCAGTGTGCCCTGGTGCATCTCTTCAAAAAGCAGAATCGTCAGAAGAAGAGTCTGAGTCAAATGCAAGCGAATTTGAGCCGGGTGCAAAGCGAAAATTACTGTCACAGGCCGAACTAAACGATTGGGTGCGCGATTTTGGTCTCACTAAGGAGAAATCCGAACTTTTCGCGTCTCGGATGATACAGTGTGGATTTGCGGCTTCAGAAGTGAAAGTATCAGCGTACAGAAACCGTCACAAGGAGTATGCAAAATTTTATACAAAGAAAGACCAAATATGTTTTTGCAGCGACATTTCAGGCTTGTTCCAAGAGCTTCACCAAATTCACAACCCCAACGAATGGAGGTTGTTTATTGACAGCAACAAAGAGAGCTTGAAGGCAGTTCTCTTACATAATGGGAATGAAAAGCCATCTGTTCCTATTGCTCATGCGGTTCATTCAAAGGAGAACTATGAAACTATGGACATTTTGCTGAAATGCATAGAGTATAGGAAATACAATTGGAAAATATGCGCCGACCTTAAAGTTGTGGCCATTCTGTGTGGACTCCAAGGAGGCTATACGCGACATTGCTGTTTTCTGTGCCTTTGGAATAGCCGCGCTGATGATCAGCATTATATAAAAAAAAAATGGCCGGTACGAACGAAACCTGTAGTTGGAGAAGCGAATGTTCAGCGCAAACCACTAATAGAGAACCGTGAAAATATAATACTTCCGCCGCTGCACATAAAATTGGGTTTGATTAAAAATTTTGCCAAAAAATTAGACAAAGAAGGTGAAGCTTTTGCCTATTTACGGTCAATTTTCCCTTACCTTTCGCTGGCAAAAATTAAAGAAGGAGTCTTCGCAGGACCCGAGATAAAAAAAATGTTGAAAGATGAAAAATTCCCAAAGCTGTTATCACCCATCGAAGCCGCAGCATGGAATTCCTTCAGGCTTGTTGTGGAAAACTTTTTAGGAAACAGCATGTAGTGCTGTAAATAAATTAAAAAATAATATACGAAGACTAATTTGTTTATTTTAAATTAAGTTCAAATGTATTTATTCGTTTGCGTTGGGTAGGTAAGCTGTGCAAATAATGAAAATCAAAAAATCGTGAAATAGCGGAATTTCGGTCGTTTACCAAAAAAATAATAAGTCGGCCATTTGTCATCAGATTTTGTTAAGTAAGGGCTTATTTTCTTTGGAAAAGTGTCAGCTATACGTAAAAAAATTAAAATCGCTGTTAACATCGCGTTTTACATTTTATATGAATTTTTATATGAATTTTTCAGCCACATTTTTACTAAAAAAACGCAGTTTTTTAACCTTTTTAAGCCGCCAACATCAAAACTACTAACCCGATTTGAAAATTTTCTGAGAATAAGTTGTAGACGGCTCAATTGTCTTTAATTTGAGTAGTAGTAGGATAAAATAGGTCAAAGAAGACTAAAGATATGCTCAAAATAGTAAGTGTACCTCCAAAAATTAAAAAAAAAAAATTAAAAAATTTGTATCTCGCAAACCAATCGACAGAAAAATTTTTAAAATTCATTTTCGTGTTCAGTAGGTCCAAATCCATGAGAAAAAGTATGCTAGAAACAAATAACAGACAAAAGTTTGTTATTTGTGACCTAGTGTAATAGATATACCACTGGCCTGAAGGCATCATTCTGCCGCCTCCCAAGAAATAAAATAACTGGGGAACTCGAAACAAATAATAATCTCATTATTTATTTTGTCAACACTACATATAATTATAGAACAGACAAATAAGTACCGGCTACCTTTTGAACGAGGATTTGTTAGCATTCACCGAACGGCAAGTTTAACGTTCTTAAAAAAAAGGGTTTCAAAAGACACTAATCTATAAAACCAAACGATCTGTCTCTGCATTTAAAGGGCAGCATTTACCGCTTTTCTGCACGGTTCCTTCCAGCGTTGCACATTAAACTTGGCCTAATTAAAAATTTGGTGAAGGCCTTAGACAAGGAAGGCCAAGTATTTTCCTATTTGAAAACCCTTTTCCCGCAGCTTTCTGTAGCAAAAATCAAGGAAGGCGTCTTCGATGGTCCACACGTAAAGAAATTGATAAAAAGCACAGATTTTCCAAAATATTTAACACCCGTTGAAAACGAGGCCTGGAATTAATTTCAACTGGTTGTTACCAATTTTCTTGGGAACAATAAAAGCCTTAACTACGAGGGAATTATTACCGATTTGCTGAAGAACTACAAAAAGATGGGTACGGAATGCCATTATTTTATTTCATTTCTGGTTGTTTTCTATTGTATTGTTTTTACCATTTTATTTATTTCTTACAGGTGTAAATATGTCTCTAAAAATCCATTGTTTGCATTCGCATTTGAATTTCTTTCCGGACAATCTTGGTGACGTAAGTGACGAACACTGCGAGAGATTTCACCAACAAATTAAGACCATTGAGCGGCGCTATCAAGGATTTTGGGATGAAGCAATGTTGGGAGACTATGTATGGTTTCTCACTAGAGAAACGGATCCCAAAAGCAACCGGAGACAAAGCAAGAGCCACAACTATTTCTAACACACAAAAATGTCAAGAATGTATTGCAAAAGTTTAAACCCAATATATTGTCGAAAAAAATAAATTATTCTTAAAATATGAGATTTGGATTTATTCACTCAATTGCTTATAACTTTGTTATTTTTCGGTCGATTTTCTTCTGGTGAGACCCCAGACGTTTTTTTTAACGATTTGTAATTTTCCGTCGGAAAAGTGTTACTGTAAAATTGATTTTTTTGAAAATGTGCCCTAATGTTATCGATATATTTTGAACGGCTTTACCGATCAAGGATCCGATTATACATATTTGTTCGTCATCTCAATACCTTGCATTTGGGTACAAAGAACGACCCAATCTAGCTCGAGATATGTTTTGTCAAGTGAAAAAAGGTCGAAAAATTAAAAAAATCACAATATCTCAAAAACTGTTCCATAAAAAAAATTAACCTTGATTTTCGAATTCAGCGGGAGAAAATACATAAGGAAAATCACCTCTGATCAAATGTACATTTGCGGTGTAAACTAGTGTTATTATTGTTAATGTAGGTAAATTTTCCAGCTTACCTTAACAATTAATCCTACAAAAAGAAAAATTTCTGCTAGTAAGGTAAAAAGTTGGACCACAAACCGCTCTATGAAATATATTTCCTAAAATAATTTAAGAAATAATCATAGCATGAGGTAGCGATACTCGCAAAGCGTTTTGTCGCCATTTCTACTTTTTTTTGACAAACAATAATATTTACAAATTTTCAAAAGAAAAAAAAATATAATGAAATAAAATAACTTTTTTCTGCATTTCTGACTTGAATTCACATTATAATACTTTGTTTTGAAAAAATACAATTTATATTCAAATCAAACTATGTGGAACGAAATTTTAATTTATTCATGATGTTTTTAAAAGATTTAAATGACGCCAAATGATTCCATTAATTGTGAAAACGTCAGGTTTGTTATTGTTCTGGTTTACGTCATTAAAATCAGTCCTTACTTCGTCCATTATTCATAGGTACTTTTTATTGTGTTCCCAATTTACTCCTAGTTTCCCTATTTAAAAACAACAAACAGTAAAACTAACGACTTTACACTTTTTTTCCTAGAAAAATAAAAGATAAACTAAATGTAAAAAATACGATGAAATTTATTTACATTAATGTTAGATATTTATATAATCTGTATGCTGTTTTTTATTCATATAAATTTTAGCTGGTAAATATGTACTTATATAGTTTATGTCGCTTTTATTTCTCCATAAAGTAAATATGTTTACAAATGCAACACTGTGTCTTTTTGCTAACAACAACAAGCGCACTTGTGTGCCCTCTGCGCTCGCTGTGTACATGGTCTCGTACTGTATTTTTAAACAGACTTGCCATATTGCTAATGTGGTTTTGTTTTTATTAGCATAAATTTGCTTTGCGCGGATTTTGTGGCTGACTTAACAACTGGTCGAAATGTGGTTGACTAATCCAAAACCTAATTTATTTAAAAAAAAAAAAAACAAATGTTACTTGCATTGCAGCATAATTTGCTATTAGAAACTACAACAAAATAAAATGGTCTAATGAATTTGAAAATGAAATCGGTCATAACAGGAGAATAGTTGTTTTGTTCAAATGATATTAGGGGCATTCAAAAGTGAAATATAAATTGAATATAACAGAAACTTGAACTTGTAGTTATACTGAGTAGTTATACTGCTTTAAGTTCACTAATACTCAACAGAATGGATTGTGGTTTAAAGATAAAAAGTTTTCGTTTTCATTTTAACAAAATGAAACCAGAATTCATATTGTAATTCAATGTTTTTGCTTTAGTTTAACGAATTCTTCATTTGCTTTCAGTCAAAAGGTTTTCAAAATCCACAAAAAATGCAATAGTATGTACATTAGGGAAATAACTTTTTTTGACAAAAAATTTGCCAGGCACTACACTATGGGGAATATTGTACTGATAATAAACAGTATCTTAGGTCAGTTTGGAACAAAACCCTTCCGCACCGAATGCGATATTTAAAACCTTCCAAGTTTTTTTTTTTTTAATTTTAAAACAATCACCCTTATTCTAGTTGTCGTTATCAATGTCGTCGTCGTTTTTGAGTCAACATCACTTTGCTTCGACGTCGACATCACTTCGACACCAAATCGGTATTCTAAAACACTGTTGTAACGGCGTTGACAGTTTATCGATTTAAGCAAATACACATCTCTAAAAATTTAGTCGGCAGATTTATTTTGTTTATTATTTTTGCGAAAAAATGTTTTTTATGTGTAATTTAAATTCTGATACCAGTGATGAAGAAAATAAAGAAAATCTAGTATTGGAAAGAATACTTCTCATACAGAAATCCAATATCTTTAATCTGCCGGAAACAAGTGAGTAGCAAAATCAAAGTCTGTTACTTTAAAGAATGTTAATCTTCTAATTTTTTTAAAAGGTTTGAAAGTTAGTTTCGGCTGAATAAAACAGCCATGAAAGATGTGCTGGAAACAATAGAACCTAATTTTAAAACCGGAATCAAGTCCACATTTATTTCCAAAACAATAAAGTTGGCAGCTACATTAAGATTATTGGCCCAGGGGTCGTACCAGCTCAGTGTTGGAAACGACTTTAACTTAGGGTTCAGCTGTTTCTGAAACTGTAGAAGATTTGCCACAGCTTCCTCCAGCGGGCTCAATATAATTTGCTTGAATCTTCCGCCACCTGTAGCATTACACTCGGCTTTGTTGGCTACCATTTTCTTTTTAATTTTAAATTTTAAGTCTCGCCAAACCTATAAATAAATTTTGTTATATTTTTATAATGCACTTTATATGATCATGCTTTCTTTACCTTCTGCCATCCATCTCACATTATTCTATATTTGATATTTCTTCCCATTTTTCCGTTTTATTTTCAGTCATTACTTTTCCTCAAGTCGTTACTAAAAATTGTGTCGACAAAATCAGAGTTGTTTCAAGACAATATCGTCTTACAGAATACCAAAAACTTGTCGACAGTTATCAATTATTTTCGATAACGGGAATACCAATTTCAAAAAAAAAAAAATCCCAAGAAAACATTGTCTTGTGTCGATGACGACAACTAGAATAAGGGTGAATATAACAATATTAATGAGAGAATAGTACACTAGGTGTTACAAGAAATAAATTTTAAGATTAGTATTCGCGTTGATTTGCATAGCGGAAACAAATCTCGGACTGTTGTCTAATAATTGCAGACGATTCCTGCACCCAGTGCCGTAAAAAACATTCTTGAGCGTTCTTAAATGGTGTAAGAGAATTTTTTAAAATCTTCCTATTACATCTTTCTGCTTTGGCATTTATTTAAAGTATTTCAACGATATTTCAACGTCTTCCATTTCTTGACATTTTACCAAACTCTTGCTCCAGACTTTGGAATTTTTTTCAACAGCGATTTTACTTTTTTTAAATTTGATTTTACTTTTACAAAATTCGATAAATCACAAGCGAAAAAGAATGAATTGTATAAAAACGACACACATTCTAATGTCTACCTAATTCCAAACTTCATCGCATTTGGTGCGGAACCTTTTTTAACGACCGCGAAAAAGTAAAAACGCAATTCTTTATATTTTGTGGTCAATCCGACCTTACCTGGCAAGTTTGAATATTTGCAAAAAATTCAAAAAGTTATATGCCTAATGTACATATGTATAATACTTAGACTTATATAACATACATATGTTTTCGTTATTTTGCCACTGTTGCCATTTTATTGTTAGTCCAATGTGATTGTTGCTTTTGTTAATTGGCTTAATGTTCAGCTGTTGGGTGAATGTTCAACTTTTCACTTCATGCTAAGACCTCAAAACAAACTGTGCTTACAAATACATTTTCAAATATTATTGTTTATTTCTTGTTTACAAACTAAATGTACTCATGTTGAAAACATGCATGACGTTAATCATTTTATGTTTAGCGAAGAAGGGTTTCCAAATATAAAATGGGATTTTGCGACCATCTTTAATGGGTATTTAGACCAGTTTAGAAACTCAATGTTTATAAATGAAAGATATATGTACGTAACTAACAAATATCGATAAAAATCAATAAAGATCAATTGAATCTTATAATCTATCAAAATGATATATATCTATCATATCGATATATATCTATCGATTAATTAAATACCGAGTAAAGCGATATCTATATCTTGCACGGTTTTCTTTTGGTTTTCGATACATGGACAATATTCTAAATTAAAGCACTGTTCTCATATTCAAGATAACAAAATTTAGCGCACTTAGTCGGAATAAGACATCGATATTAAAAGTGGTTTAAAAAAAATTCCATTAATTTTGCAAGACGCAAGAAAAAATCATTTTTGCAGCTAGATAAGAGATTGGTTGCAATTCGGTCAAAACTATTAACATCAATTTATAAGGATATCAGCTAAAAATCTACATATATGGATGCATATAGTTTTAATGTACATTCGTACATGCTTATAAATATGCCTGCATGTCGATTAAAGCTTTTTGCATCAATAAAAAATGGCGTATTTTTTTTAAATTCCAACTACTTCCCGAGCCTTAAGGCGACTCAAATCGCGGATTTTGGGTCCCTTATTCCATAGAAAAATACGGATAAATATTTGTCAAATCTAACTTCACTATTCGTTTCTATAGGAAAACTTAGGCCCATAAGCTTTTTTTAAGTTTACATGGATACATAAATCTGCATACATGCATCCATGTGTTGCACATGTATGGACACGAAATTTTAAATTTTTTGATTTCATTAGCATTAATATTTGTCTAAACTATTATGGAATAAATATGAGCTCGATTTTTTATATTTATAAGATTATAAAAAAAATTATTTGGCGATGTACAATTCGAAAACTTTTAGAAAATTCAGTATACAATTTCGTGAGTAATGGAAGTTTTATAGTAACTGAAATTTTAGGCCTTTGATGTGAATTTGGCTTTATTTTAAATATCTGGGATTACAATTATTACTAACTAGTTGTAAACCCTATATTTTTGCCCTGTTTATTATGCACTAATAGTTAATGTTCAATTAAGAAGGTTGAAAATTTGAACTTAAAATCCATACATGAATTAGTTTCAATGAAGAGTATTAAGTACATAGTACAATTTTTCAAAGACGATAACACAACAAAAGAAAGATCAAAATTTTATATTTTTTTAAAGCTGATATTATTAAAATATGGTTCTGATTAACTTGTATAATGTTTTTATTTAATAATTTTTTATATTTTTGTTTAAAATTTCATGAAAGTTAGAATTTATGCAGTTTTGCAATTTTTAATAAAAGTTTTGAAAAATTAAGTAAAACAGATTTTTTGAACTTTTAATTGAAACTAGCTTAGCCTGTCATTTGCAGTTTTTCAGCCTTAAGTAGTTATAAAGACGCAATCTGTACACTCTTTCATTGTGTATTTTATTCAACACAACACAACACCATTTCCATTTTTAATTTAGAATTTTCCAATTCAGAAATTCAAAATTATTTTGAAATTGTGTTAAGATTATTTCAAATTGTCCAAAAATATTTTTAAATTATCTAATAATGTTTTAAAATTGTACAACCAGTTTCTAAATTATCCAAAAATATTTTAAATTTGTCCAAAAAAGCATAAAATTTTCTGAAAAATGTTTCAAAGTTGCTCAAAAATGCATTTACAATAATGCAGAATTATCTATTTTTTCTAATAAAGAGTAAAGTAAGTAGAGTAAAGTATGAGTAATGCTAGTAGCCATATTTGAATACTACCATCCTATGACACGCCAATGTTAAATTCATCAGAAAAGAAGTGATGTATTTGTTATAGTAGTGATGCTTTTATTGCTTCTTTGGCAGCTTCACTTTTGCTGGGTATTTTATGTATACAGACTTGCCATTTTAACACTTTATGTGCTAGATTGTGCACATTGTTTTATTAGTTAGCACCCAAAATTTAATAAAATCTGATATGGGTTTCAAAATATAAAGCTTCTCTAAATAGAGTTTAGTGTCGAATAAATATATATTTAATATTGAATTTACACTAAACCGAAATCTCGTTCAAACTCGAGTTAAATCTAGTTTCAAATTACTACCGTTTACACTATGAAATTTTCAAGTTGAACTGGATTTTGATTTGACAACAACATTCTGCGAACAAAAAAAAAAAACTAAATTGAATTGAATATCTTTCTAAAAATAGTAATTTAATGGCAGAGTGCAAAATTTATTACCATGATGAAATAAACAATGTTAATATATTTTTTTAAAAGTGTTTTAATAAGGGATGACTATTTGGAAGCAAGATTTTTCGCTTTGTTCATGGTAGGTCTTCCCGGCACTATTCCAATGTTGTTTGCAAAGATTTACTTCGCCATAGGCGAAAATAAAAAACTGGTTATTTAACTTTACTTTCAATGAAGAAAGCATTTTTATTGGATCTAGAACTGATAATGTAGAGTTTTCTTAAATAATTAAAATTTTATTGATTAAATTTTTTGGACGAGATGATGCCAGATTTTGACAATAGTTTCGTGGATGCTATTGCTAAATGTTTTGCAAACATAGGCATGAAACTTTATTTTCCTAAAATCTGGTTATAAGTCTGGATTTTTTTGTATGGGAAATCTAGTTTAAAATTATGAACTATATTTTCGCCTTAATTTGATTTTAACGAAATTTGGGCATATTGTAAATTCAGAAGTAAGTTTACCGTTTACCTATCAACCTTTAAATATTTTATCCTCTCATTGTTGCCTCAAATTATAAGGAGGTTTTTTATTTTTTAGTAAGAACTCCCAATCTGAGATTCTGTAAACAGAATAAAAACTGATAAGGAAGCACCGTTGATGAGTTCCCTCCGATTGCGATGGAATTTGGATGATAGTGGGGGAAAATAAGTAGCGGCCCAATCTCACGTTTATCGGTTAAAATGTAAATTCAAAAATTACCCCCTGAAAGGTATTTGGATGACATTCTCAATGGAATTCTAAAACACATAAAAAGTTTAAAATTTAAAAAGATTAAAATAACTTTAAAAACCATTCTTACAAAATTGTATTACTGTTATCTGCTATATATTGTACCCAAGGAGGCCAAAAAAGCCCTATATCTTATTTTTTAACACACCCCAGAAGTGTTAAAAATGTTTTTTAAGCATATATACATATATGTATATATGAACCAAAAACTACACGTGCAGAAATAAATCTGCAGACAAAGCTTATAATTTTTTTTGTTAGGCCCTGCGCAAAACATTTTTTAAGTTTGCATATGTTTTTTGCTAAATATTAGTAAGACAATAACAGAAAATACTAAACTGTTAAATATACAGAATTTCGGTATAATTGAGATATATTTTAATTTTAATTAATTGAAAATTACAATTTACACTACAAAAGTCAGCAACAAAATTTAGTTACATTTAAGTTAAATGTATTAAGTTAAATTTAGTGGAAAAGATTAAGATTGTAGACTCTTAATTTTTGAAAGGTAGACACTTAATCGTGTTAAAGAAAATATGTTAAAAAAAAAAACTTTTTTTTTTGTGATTGTGTATGTCTACTAATACTCAACAACATTTTTTACTGATTTAAACTAAAATTTAACTTAAATTATTAAAAAATGTTGATTGTTAAACAGGTTAATTTTGCTGTTTTTATCTGACTACAACTTAATAAAAAATCTGATAATTTCAACAGCTTTTACGCAGGACCCATCCTTTTAACAAATTTTGTGTAATTTTATCAAATTATTTTACTGAAATTTTTCTCTTAGTGTAGTCATTTTTAAAATCAATTATTTTTCCAATATTAAAAGTCATACAAATTTAAAATGCAAATATTGAAAAAAACTAAAACTCGTAGATTAGGGTGGCATTAAAATGTTAACTTTGGATTTTTGTAACAGACCAGGAGTAATATTCTCACACATTGTATACAACTAATATTGTGATTGTTGCAAGAAATGGTCTGATACTGTTAGGAAGCAAATAACTCTAACCATTGCACATTTCAGGTCAAATTTTTGGAATTTTAAAACATGTAACTTCGCAAATTACTTACATAATCATAGAAATTATTTAAATATTTACGCCTGACCAGTAACGAGTAAATTTTGAAAGACGATAAACTTCGGTTGGTTGTCTTATAATTTATTATTTTACAGCCTTCGCGGACGGTTTAAATTTTACAGCCTTCGCCGACTGTTCGATATTTTTGGGAGGATATAGACTTCGGTTGGTTGCCTCATAATCAATTTTTACAGCTATCGCGGACTGTTCTTATTTTACAGCCTTCGCGGACTGTTCTAATTTTACAGCCTTCGCGGACTGTTGAGAATAAAAGTGTTGCCTTTCGTGAAATATACTTATTTATTGTAGTTGAAATTAATTGTTTCAATAAAGAGAAATTAATAAGCCCCAAAAAGGGTTAAATCTATTGTGTTCTTACTTAAGGTTTTTGGGTCCTCAAGTACTATAAACAATTTCAAAAATGCTTTCAGCGTACTACATTTTATGAAGAACGATTAGTCCCGAGACACAGATACAAATATGTCTTTGCTTTCTTCCAAAATTCTGAAAGTTCGACCCAAAAGGTACACCATATTAAGTTTAGGCAATGTACCACAATATTCCGCCTGGGCTTTGTAAAATGCCACCCTAAAGAAGATGTAAGTAAAAAGAAAATTAGATTTCTTTATTGCTTATTATAATCATCATCATCATCATGTTATGAAATCACATACAAGAACTCCAGAGACCATTGTTAAAATTAAAGAGTTTTTTATTTATTATTACATTTTTTTTTGTTTACGCTTACATTTCTTTTTATTTTTTTAAGCTGTTTTGGAATATCAAAATTAAGCCATACAACATACAATTGTACGCATGTATGTATGAGCCATGTGAATGGAGTAACACACATGCGAAATGAAAGAGGAAAGAAGAAAATAAAAGGTTAATATATTATGACCTCCATGACAAATAACAAGCAGGATAAGGAATACTCAAACACTCTTGCAACCCAATATTAAACAGGAACACCAACAACAAACACAACAAGATTTATGAACAACAATACATAAACAGTAACAATTGCCATAAAAACTGTATCAGATCCATAAACAATGGCAACAATTAATAATGAATCGTTCTCTTTGGCGAACATTGTTGTAAATGCGTAAAACCACAAAATCTACGCAATCATTTACTGTGGTGGCAGTGCATACAAAATGTTGGAAGTTAGGGATGTAAGGTGTGCGTTCTGAGGGTCAATTCTCGTTCTGTGATAATGTGAAGTGAAAAAAAACTTTTCATTTTCGTTTTCATAAGCACTTTTCACTCGAACTTTTCACAAATACATAAATTGCGATTCTCGTATGTATTATGATAAAAATGTTTCATTCGCACTGCACCCATGAAAATTTTGTAACTGTGTTACCCAAAATTTAAAGCAAATGTCAAAACAGAGAAAAACGTAAACAAAAGTGAATTAAGTTCGTAAAATTTATTTTAAATAATTTTATAAAAATATCTGAATTAATTGTATGGATATTGCTCAAAGAATTCCGGATGAACAAAGAAAGGTAAGGCAATGATGTTACAAGCATTTAATTGCAGTAAATAATGCGCGTATGAAGTCTAATATTACTTAAAGAAAAAAAATTTCATAAAGAATATAAATAAACTATAAATAAATATGCCATACTTTTGCCATTTTTCACTGTCCTTTTGGGTCCCACTAAAACTGTTAAGGCTCGCCGCTAATTCGTTACACTTTTCGTCTCTAAATTTGGCACCATCTGCAGTTACAAATCTGTAAATATGGCATTAATAAAACTGTGATTATGGTTATTAAGCTACTTATCGTTTGCAATGTCCACTAATGTCCACAATGTCTTAATAATTAATTAAATACCCCTTTTGGCTTTCGCTGGCACGCTTTCCTCTTACAATCTTCTCTTTTTTTCACTTATAAATAGTCTGTGTAAACAATTTTTTCATATGAAAATATTTTGACAGTTGTTTGCACTGTTACACAAAACAAGAATCGCCAGTGCTGTGCAATCGTGAAAAAATCTTGTTTCGTTACACTTTTTTTTTCATATGAAAACGTTTTGATATTTCATTACATTTTTTCACAGAACGCGAATCAAAAGTACTATGAAAACGTGAAAAAACTTTTCATTTCACCGTTTCACAGAACGAGAATTGACCCTCTGGTAAGGTTTTGGTTGAAATGGTATACCATTGTGTATAATATATACTGATGGAAAATAACTTTATCATATTTATAACAAATTTTATTAATTTTCGCATATCATATACGTATATGGAAAATTGTATCATATTTTAATAAAACTTTTGTTGTATAAGATTGAACACTTTATTGATCGAAATTTGGAAAATTTGTTTCATATATGACGAAGTTTTTTTCTATCACTGTAAGATGGTTATCAGTTAGACTTAAGTACAGATCGATTTTAATGTTTGCTACTAATAGTCTCATTAAAACGAATTCATGCTGCTTTACACAAAGACTTTCGATGGAAATATTTTTATCTGGAATTATATTTCATAATAATGAAATTGTTTTTGGTAAATATTCAACACATTACTAAGACGCATGGTTGTCGAAAACATCTCTGCAATATTCTATTTAGTTCAAAATTTGTAACATTTTAAAATAGGTTCATGAAAAAATAAAGTTAGCTTTACAACTCGTTTACAATATGAGGTATTCTCAACATTAGAGTGAAAGCAAAATACAAAAGGAAGCAGAATCTTAAATCGTGACGAAAAAGCAAACAAAGAAAATATCAGCGGAGGTGCAAAATTTAAACATTTTTGGTAATTTGTATTTGATCAATCTAAAGACTTTAAGGCTAAGTTTCCACTGAACGTGTTTTGCAAATCTTTTGAACCAAAACACTGTTTTGTAATTTTTTGGCCAAAACACTATGATTTGCGCAAAAAACGCAAGCGAAAATTGATTTTTATTTTTATTTATATGTTGATATCTAATACAACAAGATATAAAATCTTATAATTTAAGTATAGAATTTTTATAATCAATAGACACAATTAGTAAAATGTAGCATAAATTGAAAATATATCCATAATTTTTAATCACTTTTCTTATTTTTTTCCAGTTCATTTCATTTTAACTTTTGTATAAAAATTCATTGATTGGTTTTTATTTTTTTTTTTTAATATTCACAAAATTTCAAAAATATGTTTTTTCTTTCACGGAAACTGGTGCAAGATTTTTAATGTCAATTTGAATTAAAAAATGGAGATCATTGCATTGTAAGGGCTACAAGGAATACTTGGCAAATATTATCTATATAAATTGTTTGCTGGGCATATCACTGTGGCTTTATATTATCTGTGTATTTGTGTTCATTCATAGACGTTACTAAAAGCTCTGTCATTAAAATACAGCAGATGGAATAAATGGCATTTGTGAACGAAGGACGATGAATGGTTTTGTACATACAATTTTGTTACACCTTGATTTTAAATGATTAAAAAAAAAAAAGAAATTCGTTGAACAAATTTAAACCACAACAACATGGATAATATATAATAATTTCAGGAAAAGCACACAGTAAAAGGTGGCAGAAAAAAGTTTGCAAACATTATAGAAGAAAGGAAAAAACATTGTCGGTGTAAAATGGTGATGAATGATTCTTTATTTTTGTTGGGCAAAAATCGGAGAGTGTTCATAAATGTTATTTTAGTTAACACAAATGCACTCAGAAAAATTTGTAGAGTTGGATTTGTTCACAGTTAACCATAAATGCAAACGTGAATGTGTGCGGTTGACAAAGAGAAATTTAATGCGACCTCGTCCGCAATGTTCTACGGATTTATACCCCAGTCATTATTTTCTATTTCCAACCTTAAAGAATTGGCTTTGCAGAAATAGATTGGATCCAGCAATAAAATCACTGATCAAGTAAATGACTACCTTGGGGATTTAGAAAAATCGTCTTATTTGGAAGAAATAATTAACTTGGAGAAATGATGGACAAAGTATAGACAAATAAAATAGTGTTATATGATTAAGGTGGTGTTTACACGAACAAAAATACAATAACAAAATACATGCAGTACAAAAAAATACATGTAATCGCTCATTCGTCTAGCGACGTACGTCTTATGGAAACCCCATTTAAGTGTATTAGAGAGTTTCTAGTTATATAGTATATAATATACATAAATATTTTTTATATATATTAATGCTCTTTTTGTTCAACCATAACCAGGTATCTAAAAAACTACTACTTTGCAGGGGAGACAAAAAAAGGATTGTGAAATTTTTTTAATATTTTTTTTTCTAATTTAAAATTTATCATTACTTTTTAAATTAAGGAAAAAGAATATTTAAAAATGTCACCAATTTATAATTAAACGTTTTTTGTCTCTTTATGAAAGTAGTAGTTCTTAGATACAAGGTTCGTTTGTAATCTCTCGATTTGCAAGGGCTTGACTTAAAGTTAAAATTGTTTAACGACTTTTGACAAAAGACTTCAAAATTTTATGGTATTTTCAAACTTAGCAGTACCAAGTTTTCATAAACCTATCTAGATCCTGTTGTCATAACTAACTAATGCTTTTAAACTTCAGTATTAAAGCAATTATCCTACTGTAAAAAGATTTCCTCATTTCATACTATAACTGTACTTACATTATTCAATTGAGTGTAAGACTTTTTTGAAATATTACAAAATAATAGCAATGTTTTTTTTCTTTGTTGGTTACTTCACCACAAAATGAAAAATCACCAGTAAACATTAAAAAAATAAATTCGCTAATTTTCAATGAACCGCAGCAAGAACCGCAAAAAATATATGTGTAATAAATAAACACTAACACACAAAAAAATAAGTGAAAAATTACTTTGTGTACTTACATTCATTGCCAGGTATCGTATGACCAGGTATGCCAATACCACCACCTACAACACCAGTGCTGGGGTGATAACTATAACCATTTTGAGTGGCATATAAGGCACTCTTTTGCTCTTCCATACTTAAAGCCAAATCCATAGAATGTTCTAGGGCTTTATTATCTAAACCACTGGCGGGATAGTAAGGTGGTGGTGCTTGACTCTGTTGAGCAGCCACAATAGAGGGACGAACCGAATCCATTTCATAATCTTTAGCGGCTGCACTCTTTTTCGATTGATTACGTTTGCAACGACAAAACATGAGCAATAAACCAACAAATAAAGCAAAAACAATGCACGAAACGATAATGGCAATTAAAGTGGGTGTAGCCAAAGCGGAAGCTTCAGCAATATATGAACGACCAACTGTGTGAGGAAGAGATAGTAGTAAGAGCAAAAGGAAGGATTGGATTTAGTAGCAGTTAAAGATTTATTTTTATAAGAAAGAAAGTGCACTGACAAATATAATTTAATTTGGTTGTTACAACAGATATGGTAACTAAATATACATGTTAGAATAATCTCCCACTGATGGACAAAATTCCTCTATACACATGAAAAGTTTTATTAGCTTTTGTCCAATTAAATATTTTATCGTATTTTTAAGACATTTAGATAAGTTAACCGAAAAAAATCTGTTGCAACAATCAAATTTAATTTTCTTCTTTTAACTTTCTTTTGTTTCTTACGTCTCAACTTACTTTCAGCATCTGTATATTCACCACAGTGTTCATGATTTGAACGTAAACATAATTTTACACGTACTGTAGGACTGTTATCATCTTCCAAAGCCAATGAGTTCATAATGTTATCATCATCATCTTCATTATTTATAGAATGACCTAAAGCTCTGCCAGCCGTACTTCGACGAGGTGCAATCAAGCGATCCAATACAGTTTCCTTGAATGTAGGTCCATTGCCTGACAACTGTAAATTCACTTGATCTATTACCTCCCAAGCAGCCATGGGCGTATCACTATTAACCATAGATTCAACAATCGCAATCAAGGATAAACAAGTTGCCCCAACATTTATACCCAAAGTACGTGAATTTGGATCATAGGTAACATGTAATGGTGGTGGTATCTTACTAACTTTTGTAGTGGTGAGTATATCATTTGAATACGGTGAATTTCCTTTAGTGTTTAAAGCGTTCACTTTAAAAGCATAACTTTGATGTTGATCTAAAGGTGTAACTTTGCATGGATTATCACGATGACAATCAAATTCCATCCACTCAGTATGACTGTTAGTTAATGTAGCACAATCGGGTATAAGTTGTTCTTCTCTAGGCATAGGTACACGTCTATAGCTTACAAAGAATTTTGTATTACTAATGCCGCCATCGAAACCGGGATCCCATGATAAGGTAACATAATTTGGGCCTACATCTATAGCTTTAGTATTGGTAGGTTTTTCAGGTGCACCTTTTTGTTGCAAACGTATGGGAGCCCGAATGGTGTTGAGAGAGTTAACAACGCGACATGTATATTCACCATAATCAGCATGTGTAAGAGAATTAATACGTAGGACGGATGTATAAATATCATTGTTATCGGTAGTTGTACTTATCTCATAATGACCATCTGATGACATGGTCAGAGGGGAGGGATTATTACCAAATTGCCATTGAAATTCTGGTTTGGGATATGCCTGAACTTTACAAACCACTTCGGCAGTTTCGCGTATATCATAAGCTACTTTATTGTATTGATGCAATACAATCGGCTCATGTTCAATACGCAATTGCATGCTGGAATTAGCAGAGTTAACTTCATTTTCATATAAACACGTATATAGACCCCTGTCACTAGGAATCAATTGATTGGCATTCGGTCTAGCTTTCCCTATGAATTTTAACATACTTTGAACGGTAACCATACCATTAGGTCCTTGCTCAGGATTTGTTTTCACTTCATATAAATTAAGTTCAGGTAAAATTTCTCCACCATCCTTAAGCCAACGTACCGAAGGAGCCGGTTTACCTTTAGCACTGCATGTTACAGCATAATCTGTATCTTTAACACGTTTTGTCATGTGCTGTTGAAGTTTTGCTAAAAATTGTGGAGGTTGATGGATTTCCAAAACAATAGTTGCCATTTTGCCAATACCCAATTCATTAACAGCATGACAATGATATTTGCCCTCATTACCCAAATGAGCCTTGGGTATGGAATATTGAGGACCTTGTGCTAAGATTTTTTGGGTAGCTGAAAATTCACCATCCATATCACGGAACCAACGATACTGAGGAACAGGCCAACCAGGAGGATTAGCGGAACAAGTTAAGGTAACACCATTACCAACATGCACAATAGGTTTATTAGGGGTTATATAAGCCTGACCGGGACGATGACGTACTAATAAGGCTACAGTGGAATTACCGATACGTTCACTTCTCTCTTGACCATACGATTGTATAATATTTACGGCTCTACAGATATAATTACCAGCATTTTCTGCTCTAATTGAAGATAAAGTCAAGACATCACCGGAGTAACGAAACTCAGGAGATCCCTCCTTAAGCCATTCTACCGTTATAGGGGCTGGATTCGAAGTAACATTACAACGTATATTAACAGTTTCCCCTTCTTCAGCCTCACGTGTTTTCGATTCGATTACCACAGTGGGTGGATAGAGTATATCCAAAATTAATTCTTGTTCTCCTGTCTTACCCAAATTATTATCAGCCGAGCATGTATATTTACCGGCATCCTGTATGCTAACACGGTGTATGGTATGAACAAGACTGGAGCTAATGAATCGACCATTGCGTGTCCAACGTACATTAGGTACTTTTGGTTTAGCATCAACATTACATTCCAATTTGGCAGTACGATCACGTTCAACACGCAGTGGATTTTCAGGACCAACATCAACGCGTGGATAATCTAGAAATAAACAAAACAAACAATAGAAGATGAATTCACGTTTAGCATAAGAAGCTGTACCTACGTATATATGTAGCAGAAGATGGAGAAAGTGGATTACAAACAAAGTAGAATATTAATAAACATAAAACTGTTTGGCATGTGCCAAAATGATAAACAAATAATGAATATACAAGGACTCAAGAAAAGCCTGCTAGTATATTGTGATGTCAAAATTTGGTACAATTTAAGTAATCGATATTGCTTCTGACGGGTACTCAATAGAAATAATTTTAAAACATTTTTATTGAAACATTAACTTTTCCAATATAAATGCCAATGCTTTGGCATTAGCATTGTTATGAAAAAAAAATAATGCTTCAATTGTTTTTCCCCAAGTACATATGTACTATTTTAATTGTGGGGATTATGACTAATTTTTTTTTAATATATAACTTCCGAAAATTTGTTCCAAAGGGTATATTTTTCCTTAAAATGGGTAGTTAATTTTGGTTTGGGGTACCTACTGGTGATTTTATGGAGAGAGCAAAACCTATTATTTTTGTGAAAAGAATTTTGATGCCCTTCAATTGTAAATATGGTCCACCATTATTGAGTGAATAATTATATATATATTTTTGTTGTGGTCATCTCTTTTTGACACAACTCAATCAATCCAAATGGAAATGAATGTACTTAAATATGGTAGCAAACCCCACTAGGCTTAACACTATCTCATCACAATTATTTTTGTAGCCAAAGAGAGATTACAAAATCCACTGTCTCTTTTAAGCATTGTGATTGGTTGATTTCCTAAACCTAAGATGAATTTTTTGGTTGTGTTTTCACGTTTATGCTTTAAAACATCATCCCAGCACTAGTAAGTATTTGGTTAAATAAAAGTGAATCGTGATTGGAAAACAAAACTTTGGTTATTTTTGAGATCCAATAAATTTTACACAAAATGTGTGCTAAAAATTTCCAAAAAAAAAATATAAATGTGATACTTCTATCTTTTCTTTTATAAATTATTTACACGATTTATCGGAAACAATTTTTCCGTCTCACAATATTAAAAAAAAAGGCAATGAATACTCATAAGACCTATCGACTACTCGATATTTTCCTAACACTAACATTCATAGCAAATGCTTAAGGTGCTTTTATGATTGTAAAAGACCAAAAAGTTTAATTGAATTCTTTTCCTAGACCGGTTGTTATGGTAAGTAAGAATAGACTGTAAATAATGATTGTCCAAAAAAAAAAACGAATAAACAAAAAATTATTAATAACAGTATTGTTGTCATGATTTTTATCTTTTTAATATTACTGCTTGCTAATGCTGTGTTTGTCTACTTACAAGGAAGTACCTTTGATGTGTTCATACCTATTGCTATGAAATTTGGGTATATAATAGAGGCGACAAAATAAATAGGCAAAGTACCTTATAAGAGACCTATTAGCACATTTAAGGGTTAAAATATCGAGCCGTAAATAAACCCATTGTCGATTTTGCTTTCATGTTAGTTTCAAGTAAAAAATATGCAAACTTTAGTGTCTAGTAAATGGTGGTTCCATGACCTTTTCATTGAAGTACTAAAAGTTTTGTAGTGAAGCTAAAATTGAAATTATCTTACGAACAACATATATTACCAAATTTTTAATATTTTTGGTTTCTCTTTCTTACACGCAGGAAAAAGACATCTTTAAATAAGTTTACAGGCAAATATATATTTGTTAAGAAACTACCATATATATATTTGAAGTAGATTTCCAAGAATTTTACATTTATGGTTATTATGCATATGTTTCCAGGCAAACATTGTAATATTTCTATTTTCCCTTCTAAATAATCATATATTTACAATTGTAATTTTATCATTATTATACTTGTGGGATGCAAACATAATAATGATAGGAATATATATATTTGCAGGATTCAAAGGATCCAAAAATAAATATGTTTACAAGCAAACATATATTTGCAGGCAAGCATATTAGAAATGCAGCAAATATAATTTCAAACCTTTCCAAATATATGTGTATTACCAGCATATTATATATCCAGCACTGCGTTTTTTTTCAGCATGTATATACAAGTTTTATTAAAATCTGAAGGAACCTCCAGCAGAGTTCCCTTGAAGGAATTATATTATATTTCTTATTAAAATTCAAGCACGCACGTTATTTTCTTGTAATCTAAGGTTAATTAGCAACAACTTCTAAAGGAAACCCCCTCAGCAAATCAACTACTTATTATAAGATAATACAGCAAGAAATGACTGTGATTTAGTACTAAATAATTCAAAAATTTGGTATTAAGCAAAAATTTAAGCTAATCAATATACTTTCTAATATTCTAACATTGCCATGTGAATAAAGACCAATTAACCACTAGTCGCGTACATGATAAAAAAATTTAAATTAATATCACAACCTGGAAAACAGTTCTCATTTCACTGTACCTACTTCTAAGCAACTGCTTGTAAGTTTGTTTGTTTGCTTTTATTTTCTAATTTATAGTAAGAGTAATTAAAACATGTTATTTTAACTCAAGTCTTAACATGCTACCAACCAACCAACCATCCACCACAGTTTTATAACTTTTGTCAACAATAGTCAAGTCCATCGTTGATGGTTTCAAATTGCATACTCAGCACTATCTGTTTGGCGTACAATTTACAATTTAGAGCAAGAGTGCAGCACCAGGTGTATGTTTGCATTAAAACCACTCACATTCCAATTATATGGATGTAGACACATTTTTTTGCATGGTTATTGCTGCTCAACTATGGTCGCCGTATTGGGACCGGGAAATAATATAATAGAACGTACGTACTAAAACTCAACTTAAAGAAGAAAAAAAGCAAATAAAGCAGATTTCTTAATGACACTAATAAAGTCACCAAAGAAGAGAAATTGTGTTTACTTAGGTTGGGTATTTGCGTATTCCATACGCAGTTCACTTTTATATTCATTCTAACTCCCTAAAGTGTAAAATAGGGAAGGCCAGATAATTATTTATGTTAACTATAACTGTTAAAAAAGATATAAAAATGCAGTATCAGTTAAGGATTTAAATAATTTTAACAATTAATTTGATTCATTTAAGGCGGATAACATATCTAACAAATAACAATAGTTAACCTTTGTCAATTCGATACAAATATTTATAACATTTATAACTGTTATTAAGCATTAAGTACTAGTAATAAGTACTGAAATAAGATATAAGGCCAAAGTTTTTAATTAAAAAAGTATATTATATATCAATAGCCTGTGGAATATTTAAGTCTTCTTAAAATAAAATGTTTATTTCCATGTGAAATGTGATTGTTAATGTTTTGCAGTCAAAATTAGATACTAATTAATTTTTTATTTACATTATTTCCTATGTTTATTTAACGAGTTCTGAAATTATCAATTACTATCATCTTTGCGTACATCTATCTGGTCACCCCAATTTAAGAACTTCAATATAAAGTTGATTATTAAATAAAAACACATAAAGTTTAGTAACATTTATTTAAATACTGCAAATAAAATGAGATAAATCTTTTGGAACACTTTACTCGATATTTAACGTATACCTATGTTGGCAACAAAATGACAAAAATAATATTTAAACTTTGCTAGCTAGCATGCCAGATACTTTTTTCGTTATCCCCGAACAAATGAAAAATATACCCAAAAAATCTCCACTTATAAAAAAACGTTTTTAGCTTAGTAGGGTAAATGCTTGTCAAAATTAACTATACACCCAAAAAATTATTGTATGATTACATATGTTAAATAGAAGTATTTTTGCAAAAACTTAAAAGTAAAAGACTTTATAGAAAAAACTTCAGAATGATGAACTTTTAGATAAACCCTTCTTTGTAAATTCAATCGAAAACCTTATCGAATTTTAAGTATATTACATTGAGATTTCACACAATTTTTCTTTTTAAAACTTCACATTTTTTTTTCCTTATTGTACTGAAATTATAAGATTATAAATCTAAATACTATATTCTTCAACTAGCATGATAATATTTGTCGATAAATAGTATTTAAAATACTGCGAAATTAATCCCATAAATATCTAAGGTTCCAAGAATTTATTCGCTTAAGATACAGAAGCTAAAAGAAAATTCGCATAATTCAACCTTATTTTTAATATTAAAGTTGCGTTTACATCTGTTTTGAAATCCCGAGATTTCAATGGAAATCTCGCACAGAAATCTTGACCGTTTACATTTGCACTTAGCGAGATTTCTATTTTACAATCGTTTTTTTTTTAACAAACCAACATAACAAAATGACCTTAAATTAAAAATGGTTGAAGCTCTTTATTTCATAGCATGTTATTTTACTTTCCTGTGGTAAGGTGCTATGGAAACACCGAAGTAGGATGTTGCGATATGTATAAGAGATACAAAATTACATATTATTGTTATTAAAAATTGATGTCACCGTTACTGAGGATCGAACCCGCAACCTTCTTACAGTGCTTACCATTACACCACAACACCCACAGATGCAGATCTAAAGGCGACATAACTGCATCAAAGGATATAAATGTGGTTAAATCCCAAAACTTATTAAACAAATTGTTAAAAATATTTTGCAAAAAGCGGGCGCTTGTTCGATTTTCATCCTAGTCTATGGGAATTGTCAGGTGACTACGTTTTAAGAATTTCTAAAAACATTTCTTTAGTTGTATTAAAAATGCAAGAAGTTTTACGATTTTATCTTTAGAATATTTTTACTTTAAACTGCAAAATTTTTAAGAAATCACGTTCTTTAAAGGTGGTTGTGCCAACTTAAAAAATTTGTGTCCCCAAGACCAACAAAAAATCCTCAAATTTTTTTAGTATAGTGACGGTTTAAGAAATTATTCTTGTAAAATTAGAATTTAAAGCAGTTCAAAAGATACAGGCAATTGTTCAATTATATATATTACTGTAGTAAAATCTTAGTAACTTTTTTTTATTTCATTCACAGATGTAACGATTATTCCGTCCCTATTTGGCTAAATAAAAATCGTTTGAAAGTCTGCAGTTTGTATCTAAAAAAATAAGTCACAATATATTATTTTTAATCTCAAACACTGCTAGATATTTTAGTTTAATATTTGTTTAAGATGATATTTTAACCTAAAAACTATTATGTATTTTTTAATTTAAGTTCTTCCATAGTAGTAAAATGTATTTAAAAATGAAAATATGAGATGATCCTTGTTCGGTTCAAAATCATGAAAATTCTTTGTCTTTACGAAATGAATAGAAAAACTATAATTTTTCTAATAATGCACAGAGAAAACAGATTCATTGTGACAACCGAATTTCTCACCAACCGAATGGTTTGATTGAAGACACATTTGGTTGCGACAATCGAATAATTCGATTGCTGCAACCAAACTATTCAGTTGACAATAAATTCGGTTGCCACAATGAATATTCTTTCTTTGTATGGGAAATGCACAAAATAATATCTATTAACTTAAATCAGCTGATTTTGACATATGTTAATATTACTAAGATTACTAGAAATAGCTTGAGATCGCTAGTAAATTTCATTTCAATAAATCGACGTGGATTTCATTAGCACTAAGGTTTTATTAGCATTTTTAGTTAAACTAGCAAGAGTATATTATTCAAAACGCTTGCCGACCCTGAATTAAAAAACTAATTTTTCGAGAAATATCAATAAATCATCAACTTTAATTATTAAGCGTTTTCGGACAATAATCAATCTTTTTATGGATTTCCGCACCTATTTGTTATCAAGAAAACTACTAGCAAGTAATGAAACATATAAAAAGAAACATAAAAGTAACTGAACTACAACTCATTTTATCAGCCACACTAAATAGTTAAGAAACCAAGTGTAATTGTGGTAATAAAATTCAAATTTTGCGTGTATAGAACTCATGGTTTTTCATATATTTTTCATTCTTTTGTCGTCTATAATAAAGTCTGTCGTTAAGTTGTCGAGTTTAACTACAATTTTATGAGTTTTCGCTTTTTCATGTTTTTTCCTTATTCCTATACTTAAACATATTTTTGTGTGTTTGAGAAAATTGTGCAAATTTTTTTTTTTTTTTTTGTTTTCTCATTTATTGTTCATGATAAATAAACATTAACGACTTGAAATAGAATTTTGAAAAATGTTCAACATCAGAAACATTAAATAGATCTGCTGATGTGTTATAGAAACAATAGCAATTTTTCTTTCAAAAAATAGAAGGAAATTAAACTAAATTATAAATAAATAGTTGGTAGTCAATCATTAAATTTTATATAGAGTATTAGTACAGGATACTAAAGGAAAAGCATTTTATGTTTAATGTATGTTTGGTTATGTATATTAAGGGTCAAATGTTGTTAAATTTTTATTTAATAATTTGTTTTGTTATATATGTATATATATTCTAAAATATATATATATATATTCTAAAATAAAAAATTTAATGAAAATTGTAATTTTTAAATAAAAGCCTATAAGTATGCTTTATTATATTTTTTAATTAAATCTTCAAAGTAGATTTAGCGCAATATTTTTAATATGCTAGACTTCCATGCAAACCTTGCACTCATATCAAAAAAGTACCCTTAACATCCTCTACTACATCAGAGGTTTGGTAATTTTTAAAAATACAGCACTATTAGATTACCAGTTTTCTATCAACTACAATGTAATTATTTAACAATTTATTCTATAATAGAATCTCCAATAAAATGTATTGTTTTATGTGCATGCATACATAGTAACTTATTTGGTGTACGTATTTGCAACATTTTTTTTAAAGCGTGCTTTGCATTAAAAACTTGTTTTTAGCCAACGTTATTATACTCGTACATGTAAAATTGTTTTTTTATTAGGAACTTATTGTTCTTAAAGAAGTGGGCAAAATGTTTGTCGTAATTGAATTAGTTTGAGAATTTTACTTGTAAAAAAAATATTACAAACACACACACACATTTTTTTATATAAATATTTAACCAACATTCAGAGGTTGTTGTCAAATTTGTTCCGTTTTTATTGTTTGTTCCTACGAGTTTGGCCTAACAATGAGTTTTTTTTTATATACATTAAAAGTATACTCGTATTTTCAGCAAGAATCAAAAAAAGTCCAAATTTTAGAAATTTTGTATGGTTGGATTTTGTATATTTTTTGTTTTCTATTTGCCAATCAATTTTAAATTAAAGCTGGTTGTTTTTTCATAGATTTTTCCTATAAATATACGTAAAATATCAACAAAATCGCGGTATGTTTAAATATTGTATGTGGATAAAAGAAATATACGGTTTACATATAGATTTGAGTGACCATACTTAATAAAATGACTTCCTTTTTTCAAAGAGAAACACCGCTCGGGAAATTCTTTCTACAAATTAATATGTCTCAACAAAACTTTGGTAATGGGTGCAATTTACTCATACATTACATTGTAATGATAACTGGTTACTTTCAGCATAATTTGAAAATATACAGAAATGTGTTACTGATTATTGATTACGTCTTGCATGATTTTTAATCGTGAAGTAATAATTGACATATTTGTAATAATCTATTTTTAGAGGGTAGTGTGTGCATCTTTCGACATCACGGAGGAAAACCCGAAGAGCAGTAATAGCTCACGCAATACTTTTCCCATATTTGTAATCACCTCTTAGGTAATTGGTCCATACATTACCTTGGGGCTTTTCGCCTGTAAAATTCATCGGTAAAGTAAGGTATAAAGAAATACATGGACCATGGAATAATGTGTAATGCATAGCATAGAATGCATTACACATTATTTGGTAATGTGTTTTTTTGTTGGAGTTGCTTGCTTTGGAAAGGGAATAGAAAAGGGATGAAAAGTGTTATCAGATAACAGTCTTAAAATATTGGAGAGTTCACGAAATTGTTGACTCTTTTAAGATCATAGCCCTGTTATGATATTTTACTTGGGTGGGGTAAATTGCTATGGAAACACCGAAGGAGGACGGCGCGGTATGTATGAGGTAAAGATAAGTCATACATAGTATTTTTCTAAATTAATGATGTCATCTCTGGGGCTCGAATCTGCAAACTTCTCTCTAACGCGCTAACCATTACACCATAATGCCAACATAAAAAAAATAAATTTGTTTTGTAATAATGGGGAATGCACACAAAAAGTTATCCTAGTCCGGGATCTAGTTAAACAAAAACATGAAAAATCTAAATGTATTAGAACCTCTTGGATTAGAGAAAACGGAAACAGAAAAAATTTTAAAGCAAAATATAAACTGTATACTTAGTTCTTTGAAAGACATCATTATTTTAATAGATAATTATTTTAGTCTAGCGACAAAACTCTTTGAGCACAAATTTTAATATTTTCAAGTATTTATATTAAAATATATTTGTATTAGCATCTCGATATTTATCTATCGGAAAGCATTTGGAATTAAAGATTTCATGAGATTTCTCACTGGTTGGTTACCTTAAATCAACATCAATATTATTGATATTGGCCTTCCCTCAGCTGTAAACATAAACAAGAAAAAAAAATTATTAAATTTTTTTCTAATCTTGCAATAAAAAGCTGTTGGATTAAAAACCCATTTAATTCCTGGTGCGTATACTAGAGAAGTACATCAGAATACACAACCAAAACAATAACTACAGATGAGCCTTAAAAAATGGACACTTTTAAATGAGAACATCTCTTTACGCAGAGTTTTTAATTAAAATTTAATAATATTAAAATACTTATGCCTCAACAGGTTTGCCTTTTTATATAGAAATGGTTCCCATATATTACTTTTAAACTAAAAAAAATACAACTTTACAAATAGATGGAAAAGTTAGTAAAAATTAGACATTTCAGGAAAAACTTATTAAATAAACAGAAACTATTTCATAAATATTAGTAAAATAAAAATAACAAGGAAAATTTGTTAAATCTAAACAAAATTGTTATTATATTTTAGTTGGTGCTAAAATTCAATTTTCACTGCTAAAATCAGCAAGAAGTTTTACTTTTTAGTATATACAAATAAAGGGCAGGAAAATTGTTATATCTACAAAATCTAAGTTATATTTAAATTTATTTTAGTTAAAAGTATAAAACAATAATCTTGCTTAAATTAAAAAATAATATTTGGTGAAATATAGTATACTGCTGATTTAAGGAATTATGTTGTTACTTACATTAAAGAAAATCTAATATTTTATAACTATTTTATAATCTAATATTTTATAACTAAAGACTAATAATAATATTTTGTGTAACTGTATTCTGATGGCCAAGCGGAGTGTTGGCAGCTCCAACTCTAAGATTGGACGCTATAGCCTAATAAGTCTTGCGTCTTAAAACAAAATTAATACCGAAACCAATATAATATTCAAAATAGTTTTTCCCTAATTCAGTAATATAAATTCAGCAATTCTTGCTGTTTATTTCCATTTTTTTTTTTGAGGTAATTTTTGGTTGCTTTAGCAACAAATTTTACAGACTTTTTACGAGTTTAACGTTGATGTCATAAAAATGCAGAGTAATTATTCGAGGTTTACGAAACCAATACAATTTTACTACTAATTGAGTACCACAATAAAAAATCTCTAACAATAAGTTTCGTATACCAGATATATTTTCAATTCTATTCTAAAATTGTTTACAACTCTCCATTATATGGAGGTTAACATGTAATTTTTTAAATTATTTTTCTACTTTTTTTGTATGTTTGCCAATGATTTTTATATATATTAAAAAGAATCATAAAGTATATTTTACTTTCCTTTTAAAAAAGAAAAAAAAAATTATTAAATATATTGACTCTGCTTTCCCATATTTAACTACATTATTTTTTTTTATATAAACCTACTAAGGGGAATTTAATTTGGCATTAAGAGTAAGGCATCTAAGAGTACTTTAAATTCTTATATTTTTTTTTTTTTTGTACATACGAGTATGGATTTTATTTTTGAAAGTAGGGTTAGCAAGTTCATACGTTTATAATTGAGTTTTATGTTTTATTCAAAATCGATTTATGCATTTACTTCCAATACTATCAATTGCACTCTAGTATTTTTTGCCTTAAGAAGTAGTCTCAAAATTAAAAGTTACTGTTAAGAAAGGCCTGAAAGTTGGTAATTGTTTTTTATTATTATTTTTTTTTAATTTTTCAAAAACACAGTTTATTGACAACTGACTATCAATAAATTTGTTTAAAAACTAATTTTTTTTAGCATTATATGAACTCATAACAAATTATGAATTCATAGCAAATTATACACATTGATGACTTTTTTATTTTTTATTTTAATTTGAAAATGGCAATGGGATATCTCATCTGTATTGGAATGTGCTAACATGAACTTGCTAGCCCTATTAATTAGTATATTTTATATTTTAAGAGCTTAATAAAAGATATTTACAATTTCTAACACTCGTTATTTTTTGTATTAAATTGTAGCCTATAAATTATGGGGAGAAATATATCTTTATTTGGAGAGATGAAGAGGGTTACATCAAAGTTTTCCTCGCTTTTTGCTTATTCTGCAAACATTAATTAAATTTTTTCAAATCTAATAAAGAACATGGCCTTAGTAAATATTTCTTTGTATGCTTTAATTATTTCTTTGAAGTTTAGATTTAATGAGTTTTTCTGGTTTTCAAAAGCACTTCGGTGAAGTGGACTATTAATGTTAACTGATTTCTATCAAAATAAATTTGCACTAAAATAGCTCCAAATTACTGTCCAGGACATATATTTCCGAAGTTATTACCTCAAGGTTGGTTAAACATTTTTTATGTTAAGCCCTGTCTCCATAATATGTGTACCATGTCCGAACATGTTCGCGTGTTTTTGTATCACGCTACCAAACTAAAAATTTCTTATACCTGAATTTTATTTTGAAATTAATTTCAAGCTGTGAGTTAACTCGGAAAATAAAAATAACGAAAGCGATTTAAAAATTTAATTTAATCGTCAAACCATATCAAGTGCATAAAATTTTTTAAGTTTAATTTTTAGTAAATAAACTTTTCTATCGAAATAACATTTTTCTAAGTATTAGAAATTTTAAAAATACAGCTTTAAATCAATAAACGATTTGAGGCCTTTAAAATTCTAATGAAATTTTTTAACGGGAAAAACAATTATATTTGATTTAGTTAAAAAAAAATTCTCAATAAGGTTTCTTTTATTTTAAACTCACAAAATTTTTTGTTCAATATTATTTTTTTTTCTATTTAATATTCTTATTTCATTTGCCAAACCCATATTGTTTACTTTATGAAATTTCAAGCTTTACTTCTACATAGGTAAGTACAGGCAAGGCTTTCTACAACAGACAATATCGGTTGCAGGGAATGTGAATAAATCTTCATACAAATTATTCATAAAGATATGAAATCAATAGATAATTTTTGCCTGCTAACTTATCTCATAATAACCAGTGTTTAAATTATTTTTTTTTTTACTGTTTCAGGTTAGTTAAGAGAATGCCTGGAAAATGGATTTGAAAATACATAACATGCAAATATTTTCGAAAAAAATAAATAGAAGGTTTCTTCTCTTCGACCAAAAATAGTTATTTAAATACTACATTTACCAACAGTCACAGTAGAGACTCATTGTTATTGCAAGTAAATTTTACTGTATATTAATGTATTTGTTCATTTGTTTAAAGAAATTTTCTTTGGGGTAACCTCAAAGAACGATTTTATTCATTTATTGAAACGTTCATTAAATTTATAAAAAGATTTCATTTACAAAATAATAAATGATGCTTTTTTGTATTTACTAATTTTTAACCTCTCCCTGAATTCGAATTAAAGCTGCAATGGCCATAATGTAAACAATTCCGCGTTATTGATTCATCTAAATGACCAAATCAAAACAATGTGGGTCGTTAGACTTTTATGTTTAAATATTTGTTTTTTTTTTAATTGCGTACTGGATTTGCGGTATAAATAATACTATTGAAATAATATTATATTTAATCATTCTTGGCGAATGCAAAACTCCTAATAAATTTATATAGCTCATATCCGCAAAGATCTAATGAAAATTGTTCATTAGATCAACTTAATGAAATCGAATTATTAATAGAATGAAAGAAAATTATATCAGTGCATAGTGGTTATTGTTGCTATTGTAGGAATCTGTTTTCAGAGGATTTACTGTACTTATCTTTACTTAAATACATGTTGTGTATCTTGTTTTACTTCTGCTAATGATGTTTGTCAGAAATCAGCGGGTGTTAACTTGCCTAATAGAGAGTAATACCTACAAATAAGTAGATTTCGTTTCTTTAAACATTTCAACCCTGTAGTTTTTAGCGGTGGGTGCCAAAAATATAAACTGATTAATAATGTAAAAAAATGCAATGTTTTGACTTTTGTAGTGGAAAATCAGTGACATGACATAACCCCAATGGACAAAATACGAATTTCCAGTTTCGGAATTATGTTCGAAGTTATTACTATGTATGACCGAAACAAGCACTTGTTTGCAAAATAAAGGTCATAACTCAAATTTACATTGATGGAATTATAAGTGAAAATACTTCGAGGTTATACTACGTTATTAGCAAAAGGCTAAAATATATTAAAAAATTTTGAAAAAGTTAAAATATATTTGCACTGACGTATTGATTCTTTTGTGGTTTTAAATTATATTTTATGAAACATTTTTTGTAATTGATTATTTGTCTCTTATTCCCAATTAAGAATAAGTGAAAGTGTTTTGTAAATATTAAAATATTAAATGATATAAGCAAATATATTTTAATGGTAAATAGAGTATTCAAAAAACCGGACTTTTGAAAAACCGGTTTCGGTTTTCTTCGAAAAATCGAATTTTAAAAAAACCGGTTTCGGTTTCGGTTTTTGCAGAAAAAACTGGTCAACCGGTTTTTTCGGTTTTTTTTTATTTGAATAAAAAGCTTATATAATTTGTTAATTGTTTTTTTACAAACAAAAAAGAAATTTAATATATAAAGTAATTAAAATAAAAAAAAAAATATATATATATATATATATATATATATATATATATATATATATATATATATATATATATATATGTATATATGTATATATATTTAAATTTAATTTTTTATTGTATTTAATTTCAACATTTTATTTATTGGTTTTAATATTTTTTAATATAATATCTTAAAAATTAATATTATAAAACTATATTCATATGAAATGAATAGAGATCATTAAGTTTGTAAATTGTGTAAATAAAAGTAATTTGAACGTTTAAAACGTTTGGCATTAAATAAGTTTTTTTTTTAATATTACATTTTAAATACGTAAAAAGAAAATCTATGTTTTACTTCTAAAATAATATTTTAGAAATAATATGCAATTTAAATGTTTCGTTTTAAGACGATTTTTTTTTTGTTTGCTTTAGATAAAGCTAGAAGTGGAAAATACTCTTTCACTAATAGTGGATGTTGGACAAATAGTCAAAAGACAATTATATAAATTTTCCAACTTTTTAGTTCTTTTGTCACCTTTATCAAGATATATGAAATCATCATATGTGACCTTCTCCGAGAAAAGGGACCTAGTGTGTCATAAAACGGGTTTGGACTTAAGAGTGGATTCTGGTACTTAAAAGGGTGTAGAATAAGATGAAATGAGTTAGATTTCTGATAAAAATTTACTTACCCCATTAAAACATACAAAACGAACTTGGGAAAATCGATAAAAATGAGAAAAACATAAAAACTTTACTTTTTTTGGTTTTATATTGTTTTTAAATTGTCATTCTAAAAGCGAAAAAATACGTCACCACATAGGCAAGACGTCACCAAAATCGGCACCCAATCATAACTAACCATACCAAATCGCATCTCCAAACTGAAGGTGTGTTCACAGTGAAACTTTAAATGCGTTTTTCTCAAAACTTCATTTTCACACACTAGGTCCATTTTCTCGGAGAATTTTCTGATGAATGATTTTGTACAGTCTCTTTTTTAGGATTTTGAATACTGTTTATTGTGTCATATAGATCAGAAATTAAACTATTTGAATTTGGAATAACCAAAGTTAAGTCTTCAATGAAATCTATCAGACTTACATCTTAATCTTCATAACCAAACAAACGATTATAAAAGTGTTTGGAAAAAATAGAAGAGACCAAGTGATGTAATTAAAAAAACCGGTTAACCGGACAAAAAAGACAGGTTTTCGGTTTTCTTCGAATTTACAAAATATTCGAAACCGATCGGTTTTTTAAAAAAAGAAACCGGTTGACCGGTTTTTGGTTTCGGTTTTTGAATACTCTAGTGGTAAATATTATTAGAAACCAATTATTAATATGCATACGCATAACCCATTATTCTTATGCTTGTACGTAAGCATAAGAGCTTACCTTTTGGGGCATGCCTTATAAAAAAGTTAGAATTATAATATAAAGGGTAATAAGTGAAAATCTTTGAGTTTAGATTACTAGACTCATTATTTTTTAAGGTCTCTTTTTGCTGGGAGTCTTTAAAATTAAAGGTGCCAGGAATATAACACTATTTGGCGGTAAATAAGACTATTTGGCAGAATAATACGAAAAATCTGTATTTGATATCTAAACATTTGCGAAAAGTATGTTTTCCATCGGTGAGAATAATTTTAAATCTAATAAAGTATTATCCTCCAATCTGATTTCTGTTACACCCAAAGTTTAGTAAATTTTTGTATGGAAATATTGAGACAAGATAAATTTTGCTCTTCGAAATTTCTATCCCGTATAGATGTAGCTTTATGACAATATTTTGGAACCTATTTGTTAAATTTTTCACCAGTAATATGATTTTGGTAGATGTAGCTGACATATCCAAAGCTTAAAAATGGCACCATTTCGCCTCTTCCGATTTTTGAAAATTGCTCTTATCTTAAAAACTAAGAGACATAGAGTAAAATGGTTGAAAAATTCTCTCATTCCGGCGAAAAGGCCCTCGCAAAGTTTTTGGAGACATGTTTTATATATTTATATAAAATTGGCAATATGAACCAAGTCCGGGGAGGATCCCGTTTGGAAAATTTTACACCTTTGTATAATTACAAATATTTTTATTCATTTGTAAATTAGCAAAATTGTGTTAAATTGAGAAAATCTGACTCAAAGCCAAAAAACCCAAATAAATAGTGTTAAATTAATAAACTTTCTTTATATTATACTATTTCTTGTGTATCAGTCATTGATATAATTGGTATTGTACGCGGCAGAGAAACAAATGTTGGACTGTACCAAAAAAAATACGCAGCACCATCATTTAGGAAAACAGTGCTTTTTAATCTTAAAAATAGCTCTCTATATAAAATTTGTTTGATTTTACAGGCACGTCTTAAAAAATAAATTTTTGGGGAAATAATACATAAAAAATAATAAAACATTAAGCAAATTATTTTTTATTGACTGTTAGAAAGACTTAAAATAAAGCACAATACAAGCAATATTTAAAGCACTTGAATTTTTAGCTTTTCTATTTTTATTGTGATGTTATATTAAAAAAGTTTTGAATTTTCTCTAAAAGTAAATAAATTCACTGTTAGGAATCCGATTTGTTGGGTTATAAAATTCATTAACAAAAAAATCTTAATTGTAGCCAAAAACCAACATATTTGTAATACAAAAAAACGTGCCCCTACTGGAGATACATAGAATTTAAACTAACCACAACATGATAGATGAAATGAGAATATTATTGTGAATTTTTTGTGTGTTACAACAGACATAATGTGAAAAAAAAACTATGATGAAAATTATTAATTATTTTTTGCAACAATATGGAGAAAATGAAAATATTCAGTTACCAAAAGAAATAAGTAGTTTAATTCCTGGTTGGGACAAAATCATTTTTACATATTCGTTAGCATGACTTTTTGTAATCGCATGGATGTTTTATCCTCATTACTTCACAAAATCAAATTCTAATGCAATAAAATTTTTTATCAATTTGTGAAATATTTTTTATAGTCATGCCTTTATGGGTAAAACACATTATTTTGCATCTGAGAAATTGTTATAGTCCACTCAATAGCTTCAGATCTCAAAACTGATACTATCAAAACAAAGGTCACGAAAATGAAAAAAAAAATTTTATTTAGAAGTTTAATGGTAATAAACTCTATATCTGATTCTGTAATAAAATTGCAAATAAATTTCATTACCATTATTTAAAATATAGTTAACTCATATTCATTACAGTTAAGTTTTAATGAAAATGTGTAATATTCATAAAAAAAAAGTAATTCATTACTCCCAACTCTGGATCAAATATGTTCACATAGCTACATGTGAGGCACAGATAATTGTGGTTTTTCTTGTACAAAAGCAAAAACTCAAGTTAAATAAATACACATAAGCCTAGAACTGCAAGGAAGGCCGAACTCAAAAGTATTCATTAATAAACTGTAAATTGAATTTAAAAACAAATTTCAAAGCAAATGCTTTTTAAATAGCTATATTTTCGTCTATTTTTGGTCTTCATTGGAAATATATATATCTTATTTTTAATGAAATTGCTTCTACATTTTAAAGAATTTTCAAATTAAATCATTCCTTTTGAAATCACTAACATTTCCTTAACATTATTTAAATTTTCTATATTGAAAAAGAAATATTTTCCCAAAATCGTTTAGAAATTCTTTAGTATTTTATAACAAAATAAATTATTTACTCTGTTTATTTCTACATAAAATCATTTTCTTTTGGATATAAATTGCAAAAGCATTTATAATTTTTACTAACTACTTAAAATATACTCTGGAAACATCCATATCGTTGGCTTTAATGGAAATGGGTGTGATCAACTTTTTAAGATTTTTATTTTTTATATATAAACTTTATAAAAAGAACTATTTTCAGCTTTACTAGAAAAAAGCCCTCAACCCTTTAAATTTGTTTTTAAATCAACCAGGGCTCCTAATATAATAACAGAATCATTTTTTTATTTTTTATAACTTTTGACTAGCCTTTTACCTTTTCGCTAACGATATATTGTTTAGTTATACTGCGGGTAGGCGGTTCAAAGAACAGGAAAATAAAATATTATAGGAAAAAAGGAAAACAAAACATTTTTATATGCATGTAATAAGTAATAATATACCAAAAGAAAGCTAGAAAAAAACATAATGTTTACAGAAGAAGAAGAAGTTGTACGAACCATGCTAAAAACTATTACTATAGGAAATAATGTAAAAAAGGAACGCATTGCTATAAAAATGTAAATACTCATCGTACATACAACATTAACTTTATAAGACTAGAAATGAAAAATAATACTAGATAGAATAAACAACATAGAAAACCAGATGTACAAGTTTAGTTGTACATAAAACATTCAAACTGTATAAATGTTTGTTCTTCTCAAAGTCACTATGAAGCAAAACTTGCTGTTTTACATTAGCTTTCTTTACATTTTCTTTTATATTCAAAACAGGCATTAATGATTTTTCAATTAAAAAATATAATATAAAATAAGCAAAAATACCAGAGTTTACCGGCAATACTGCTAAAATATCATTATTGATTCAAAATCCATTAAAATAACTGTCGTTAAACTAAAGTTACCGAAGCACCTAAAATTCCATTATCGAAATAACTAAAATAATTTTTTTTTAAATCGATCCTCAACAGAATTTCTCTCTTCATTTACCTTTTTCATGTGTTTTCTGCTTATGAAAAGACAAACATTATACTATACGATTTTCTTTTCTATACCCATTTGCATCATTTGGGCCTGCAAGTTTATCTCAAATAACCAAAGCTAAGTGCTTAACTATTGTAATGAAAGTTAAATCTGTGTAGCTAATATTTAACTCATTGTTTTTAGATAAGTTGCCCGATCTGAATGTATTTTAGACGTAAACCTAACATATGTCTGACTAATACAGGCTTAACTTGATAAAATGTAAAACGTAGACAAAATACCTGCTGTTAGAGTATTCAAAAAACGAAACCGAAAACCGGTCAACCAGTTTCTTTATCTTTAAAAACCCATTGGTTTCGAATATTTTGTAAATTCGAAGAAAACCGATAACCGAAAAGCGGTATTTTTTGTTCGTTTAACCGTTTTTTTTAATTACATCTCTCTTTTATTTTTTCCGAACACTTATAATAGTTTGTTTGGTTATGAAGATTTAGATGTAAGTCTGATAGATTCCGATGAAGACTTAACTTTGGTTATTCCAAATTCAAATAGTTTAATTTCTGATCTAAATAACACAATAAACATTAAAAAAGAGACTGTACAAAATCATTCAGCTGTACAAAATCATTTATCATGGTGATTTCATATATCTTGATAAATGCGACCAAAGAACTGAAAAGTTGGAAAATTTATATAATTGTCTTTTGACTATTTGTCCAAAATCTACTATTAGTGGAAGAGTATTTTCAATTTCTAGCTTTATCAAAAGCAAACAAAAAAAAATCGTCTTAAAACGAAACATTTAAATTGCATATTATTTCTAAAATATTATTTTAGAACTGAAATATAGAATTTATTTTTATATATATTTAAAATGTAATATCAAAAAAAACTTATTTAATGTCACATGTTTTTAGCGTTCAAATCACTAGCGTACCTAATTTTACCAATTTACAAACTTAATCATCTCTATTCATTTGATATGAATATAGTTTTATAATATAATTTTTTAAAATATTATATTAAAAAATATTGGTTTTAAGTTAATTTTTTGTTGAAATGAAATACAATGTTAATATGTGATAGAGAGAGCCTTTTTAAATGAAATTACTAAAACAAACAAAAAATTGTGTACTATTCTGCATAGTTTTTTCCGTAAGTCAACAAATTGTAAAATTTTATTCGATTAACCGGTTAAGGCTAATTGAATACCCTGAAATAGATCACAAAAGACATCAGTGCGTATGAGTGTTATTATTAAAATAAAGCATAATAATCATACGTTTTTGTGGTTTCCTTCTATTTTTTTGAATTCATTTTATTCTCAGAATTGGTCATTGAAACTTATCCATTGATTTTCTTAAAATATAACTTGTTTCCATATTTTTTAGACAGACAAACTTTAGGCATAATAAAAATAACATTTATAACACCCCTGTCAACAAATAAAATCATGACACTCAAAAATTATGGAGCTAATCATTATCACTTTTAAATATTTTTACAATAAAAATATTTTTATTTAAACAGGTTTTGTTTTATCATCGTTTTACGGAGCTGGTTATTAAAAAAAAAAATTGTCTAGTTTCTGTGCAATACTTTGGCTCATAGTGCAGTGCTTAAGTGTAGACGGAAATATGTGTAATAGGAAGTGTATGTATAGATAGATAGATATTTTCTTGTTATAGAAGAGAATATGGTTGTATTTTTACACGCAGTTAATATTGTTGGTTCACTTTTTCTTGATATAGTTGGGTTGGTGGAGTAAACGTAAAGATGTGAATGTGTTAGGAAATAGTGACCATAGAATAGAAGCATATGATGTTGTTACAGCAACAAACTATACCATGTCATGAATTATGAAGATGCAGACAAGAAATTATGATGATGTTGTTACATACATAGCAACTACTGGCTTCTGCTACTGTTGCCAGTTATGACTACTGCAACCCAGCCTGTTTTACAAAATCTAAACATAAAAAAGTTACAGCAACACCAAATACAATAAAAAGAGAACAAAACAAAACAAGTAGCAACATATTTCATTCTTTTGTTATTCTTAAAGTATTATAATGTTGTTGCTATTTAAGATTCAACAGCAACAAAATAAAGATACACATCTTCATTCTAGTTTTAGTTCTTTTTAAACATACCAGTTTTATATTTATCTGTTTGTTTAGTTAAAGTTGTAAGACCAGGGTCAATAACATTAACCCAATGTTGGAGCAACTAGAATAAGAAAAATAGGAATACGAATACGAAGCAGCAGCATCATCATCATGTAACATCAAACAAATGTTTTAGTAATCAATTTAAAGCTTTTCATGTTAAATCTAATACAACAAGGCAGACATAAGAAAATAATTATAAATGGCATCATACTACTATCATCATCATATTCGACATCAGCATCATCTGCAGCATCAGCATCATATGGTAAAAATATAGTTTATTTTAGAAATTAAATTAAACGCATATGAGAGTATTTCATAGCAAACAATATATCAAGTTAAACTTACTTAGAATCATACGTCCGTATACACTTGAATATCTTTTCAAGATGATGATGATGATAATAATGATTGTAACCATATACCATTGAAATGTTATATAAGTAAATGACATTAATTATGGTTGTTTGACTATGTTACTATATATACAATACATCAGTTGATAACAGTTGTGCCAATTTATAAGCTTTGTATGTGTATCTTCATAATTGTATGTAAGTTGTTGGGTGTATTGAGGTTATAGAGGTTGGTATTTATATGAAGAAAATTAAGTTTAACTTTGCCCTCCAGATGTATTATCAATTTTTTTACTGGTTAGTTTGTTGGTTCTATTATTGTTCTTACCGCACTTACATTCTTTTGATTTTTCCTTAGCGAATTTACAAAAAAAAAAAAAAAAAAATAGTGTTGTTTGGCTTATCAAGGAATTTGATTACATTTTAATCTGGTATTTATAAAGCCGCCAGCAAAAGAACCATAACTTGAGTACATTTTTTTAGGAAATTATTTTAGGAAATTATGTATACAAAAGTTGCTTAGAGAGATATGTATTTTTTATAATTTGTTATTTTGGGTTCAAAAAGTAAAATGTACCTTTTTAAAACTTTTTTTTTATGTCTGTCACTACTATTTACAAAAATAATATATTTATATTTAAAATATGATAATGCAAAAAAAATTTAATGTAACTGAATTTTTTTGACAACCAATTTTGTGTAGTTTCAAGTACAATCAATATTATTTATTTTAAATACTGTTGTGATTAACGGAATTTACTAACACATTTTGAATTTTTATTCTAACCTTTTATAAATATAATATCATGTTCCACAAAATTCAGTTAATAATTCAAAACGTTTATAGCCCCAACTAAGCTAAAACTGAATACCTTACATTTGTCAGCCCATAGTTTTTCCAATAGGCAAAGCTCAATTTAAATTGTATTTTTCAAATTTCAATCTTGATTTTTTCAGGTTTATAATTTGAATATTTTTCTCTTAATATTTATCAATAAAAAATAATTTTAAAAAATTAAAAAAAACTATATGTCCTTTCTGTGATTTGAACTGAGAATCCTGACACTAACTATCAGCAGTGTCTCTAGCCACCGCACCACAGACACTTACATTTACTTGTTGTCTAATTATGCATAATAATATTTATACGCATGAAATCCAAGAATATAACATATTTCAAAATCTCAATATATTATTATATTTTCCAAAATTGTGGAATTTAATGATTGATTGCCCTAAAATTGAAAATAAAAAATTATGAAATAATATTGGTTACGAAAAAACTAATATTTAAGACGGAGTGATAGTTTTAATTGAAAAGGAACTTATATTAGATTTTTACTGCCAATAATTTATTCAAGTAACGAAATCTTTGATAAATTGTTGGTATTAAAAGTAATGTAGTAAATAATAATTTTTCAATATTTTGGTTTTGGTTATTATTATTAATTTTCTTTTCTTAGTAAAATTTAACTACTCCGATTTATTGAATAATAATTTATTAATTCCAATAGAATCCTAACCAATTTATTTACTATTTATAGTAATAATTCTATACAAATAAAAAATGTTAATAAAATAAGGTAAAAAGGCCCTAAACAAAAAACTGCTGATATCAGCGGAATCGGTTTAATACATATTAATCGGGTAAAAATAACATAATTTTCACTGGCATCTCTACGCAATTTTAGTTATATTACAGCTAAATTTTAGTTTATTACAAATAAAAATTTACCTTGCTGAAATCATCAAAGTTTGCTTAATACGTGAGTACAAAACTTAGGAAAAAACTGTTATATATAAATAAAAATATTTGGTAAAAAAAACTAAACTGCTGATTTCACATGTCAAAAAATCTAAAAAAATTTTGAAATTGTAAATTTTTTTGTGAGGTATTTAGTCTTTTAATATACAAGACAATTTTTGTTAAATTTGAAAGGTAAATAGTTACTTGCAGTTAAATGAAATATAGCTACAAAAAAGGTTGCTAAAACTTAGTAGATAAAAAAACATCAATAAAAAAAAACTGTTGAACTAAAAATTTTTTTGTTAATTTACGCTAAATTTTGTTGCATTAAAATAATATATTTTTATGCATAGGAAAAAAAACTCTTAAAATTGTAATAATATTGTGTTTCTGTTATTTTAAATATTTGAAATACATTATTAAACTTTTACTCTCACTCATCGAAAAGCACAAAAAAAAATAATTTTTTTCCTATGATGTTTTTAGTTTACTAATATTCAACAAACTTTTGGTAATTAAGTATACACTCACAAAATTATTACGTTAAAAAAGATTTAAAATACATTTTAAATTAATTGAAAATACAACCAAAAAGAGGACTACTGATTTGTCATTAAATTCAGCCCATTTTGTTGTTTATTTTCAATAATTAATAATCGACAAAAGTAGTAAAAGCAATCGAAAGTCGTTTTAAATAACCATCAATTTTTAACTGACAAAATGTATAAAAAGCGATATTTGTGGTTTGTTTTTCAAATTTAAATTTTTTTTAATTGTATGTAATTTTACAAAACACAACACAGACAGATGTACGTATATATTTTTATTTTTGAATAATTTCTTGTAATTTTTATTGAAATAATTTAGTATATAAACAAACTATTTTGGTAAAAAACAAGTAAAAAAGGGCTAAATTCGGCTGTGCCGAATCTTTGAATACCCTCCACCATAGGGGCTGAAGATGATATACGTATATACTAAATTTTGCATGAACTGTAATATGAATATGTTTTGTCAATTTATGTAACGAACTTTTGTTATTTAGTTTTAGTAATGTTATTTATTTAGTTTTAGCAATGTTATTTACAGAGGTCTGCTCTGTTAGCGACTTTAACATTGTTGATTTTTACGTTAACTAAGTTATCAGAGTAACACACATATAAGCTCTAAGAATGTTAATCGAACAATAAGAAGACTTAATAACATTTTTACTTACTAAACAGAAAAAAAAAAAAACAAGTAAGAGCGGCTAAATTCGGCTATGCCGAATCTTATATACCCTTCACCATGGTATTCTGAAGGAGATGAATACATCGTTGGAATCTACTACCTCATAGCTCTCCACAAACAAGCGGTATCCCCATTTATTTTTTCTTAAATGTCCAAAAATTTTAATCCAAAATAATATGTCATGTAAAATCTCAAATTTATATTTTTCCATATGTTTCAGCGCTTTTCTTGTCAAATTTGGCATTTTCTAGGCAAAAAAAAGTTGGCGACACTACTATTTATTTTTTATTTATATCATTCACAATAGTTGTGAAACGTATTTAACCTACGTATTTATCTTCACACTCTTATTAAACAAAGGGATTTTACTGGAAAAATTAGAGGTAGTCCTGGTTTTTTGCTAATATCTCAGCCATTTATTAACCGATCTGTCTGATTTTTAATAGCAAACAGAAATGGATCACATGTAACAGAAATAAAAAAGAATCAAGTCCTCATCATGTCTGGGTTCTTCGGAAAACCCATTTCAACACACAGACGGACAGACGGACAGACGGACAGACGGACATCGTTAAATCAACTTCGCTCTTCATATGGACCCAGAATATATATACTTTATAGGGTCTAAGATCAATATTGAAGAAATTACAAACGGAATGACAAACTTATATATACCCTTCCACCTATGGTAAAGGGTATAAAAAGATACAGAAAAATTGTACAAATTTGTATGGAAAATTTAGAGGTAACTTGACATTTTCACTCATAACTTTTGAACCGCTTAACCGATTTTGCTCATTTTAAATACCAAACTGCTCGGGAGGATGTTAAATAATCTGGGTAAAAATAGGCACCCCCGCTTGCGTCTTCGCGTCGTGATCGCCATTTCAACAGACAGACAGACAGACGGACATCGCTAAATCGACTTAAAATTGCATAAGGATCACGAATATATATACTTTATGGGGTCTTAAACCTATATTTCGACATATTACAAACGGAATGACAAACTTCACCATATATGGTGAAGGGTATAAAAAACAAAAAAACAAAAAGGAATTATATGAATTTCTATTTTTAGAAATAGAAAACATAAAATTTAACATGTAACAGAAAATATCAACTCCTACTGAATGTCTGTAAACTTTTATAGTTTGTTTTTGAATGACTGATTCAAGAAGTTAAAATATTTCAATTGGTTCTTTATTTAAAAACAAACTCTATGTATTACTTTTTAAATAAACTACAGTATGTACTTAAACGGCAACATATTTATTTTGTATCAATTTTATTAAATACCCATTATCAGATAAGAGCGGTATTTCAAACATTTCAGTAATAATGTAAATTTTCAGAAAAAAGGACGAATAGAATAATTTATTGAAAACTTTCAATATCCTTAAACATTTTTTTCAAAATAAACAAATTTAATGGACTTTAGAAAAAATTTGCTCTTGATAGACAAAAACAAGAAATTTTATTGAAAGCAAAGAGATTCTCCTCTTTCATTTCCCATAAAAAAACTGAGTACACAGTTTACTATGAATGGTCTCTTCTTCCACCTGTATATCGATCTTTCTATAGATGACAATGACCGTTGAACGTTGTTATCCCATGCAAAAACATAACCTTTACCCTGTAAATTTGGAAATGAACCGAGAAGAAAAATACGCGTCTTTTTGTTCTGTGTCCTCTTACATCAAATTCAATCCATTAGAAGAGTTTCTTTGAAAGTATATTTTTGATTGCGTTTAAAGTGTTTTTTTATTAATAAGTTTTTAAATTAAAATAAAATACTTGCTTCTAAATTCCTGAAAAAATTAATACATTTTAATAAATATTAAAATTCTGATTGCATCAATTTAATACCCCAATTGATAAAAGTTATTTTTATGACCAGTAGTATTATATATAAGTTTTAATTAGCAAATTATATATAAAAATTTTATTCATTCATTTGTTTTTTGAAAACTATAAAAAAATAAATAAATGTACAAACAAACTTTTGCTATAAAATTTCTCATTAATTGCTAACAAAACTTAATTAATATACTCAAAGTTTAATAAATATAAACGTTGAAATAACAGCTTATGTTAAAAATATTATTTGTTTTAGATATACAAGATTTTTGGCCAGTTTTATAGTAAATAATTAAATGTTTTTTTTTTTTTTTAATTAAATGTAGAACTTGGATGGCTAGATATTCTTAGGATGAGTATATCAATCGTTAGTAGTGGTCAAGATACTGTATAGTATTAAAATTTTCCCAAAAAATTTCACCAGTGACAGATTTTATTTAAGGGTTCACTGTAATTTTGACTCTTTTACCCTAAAGGACATATTTCTTTTTTTAACTTTTGAAATACACTAAGGAGATTTGGAGGAAATACTTGAATGTTTGTATGAAGCAAATCATATCTTACACTTTAGCTTATGTCGACTTAAGTAATTATTAATTGTTGCCACAGTTATGATGTAAAAAATATATTTATAGCTTTTTTTCCAGGAACAAAATTGTATAAGGAATTGACTAACAAAGTAAAACTAACAGAAATTATAGAGTTTATAAAATGAAAATAACAAGAAATAAGTACATTTAAAAGAAGATGGATTTGAGGGATACATGGGTGGTCATACTGAACAGAATATATATTTAGTTCATTTCAATATACATATCAGCAAAATTGTTAAAAAGAAAACAAACAGTCCATGTGTTACCTATTTTACTATTGCTCTGAGTCTTTGCATTTCAACATTAGAAAAAAGTAATTTAAAATACTAGACTGTTGTATGATTTTCAATTTCTTTTTTTGTTTTTCAAATATATTTACATAAATAGAGAAATATGTTGTGCACAAGCTTTAAATGTATTCTAAATAAATACTTCTTATAAGTTTATAAATACAAAAAAAAAACAAAAGTAAAATGTATGAAGAACTAAACTTTCAATACTTCATGATAAGAATTTATCTACTTCGTGTTTTTTTTATTTTATTTTCTTTTATGTTTGTATGTATTTATACGTAAACGTACTTTCCATAAATGTTTAAGGATACTCATACAATGTGAAGTATCAAATACAAGTAGTTGAAAAGTTCAAATAGAAATATATGAAGTTTATTTAATACTAATACTACTATAATAATACCAACTATTACTAATGCACATCTATGACTAACACTGATATTTCCCAACAAACATAAATGTAAAACAAAATGTAAGTAATGTTAGCACGCACTCAATTTCGTTTGTAAAGTAATGGTAAATACTAGGGTATTCAATCGATTAATCGAGGAATTTTCTGAAATAATTGTTCGAAAAATTCAAAATGGGATTGCGAATAACGAATAATTTAAACAATTAAAAAAGATTATTTACAAAAATATATTTTTGTAATTATTTTAAGGTTGATAATACTGTGTTACCCAAGATGGGCACACAGCAGTTTAACTCAAGTCGAGTAAGTGGAATATAATGGTGCTATCCGTTTTTCAAAGTTCGGGCTTGTTTTTGCGATATGTGCGATGCAAGGGCAAATCAAAAGAAGTTATTATTCGAACATAGTGTAATTAAAAACCAATGTGAAAAGCTTGTTTGGCCATGCAGAATTTAAATTTAGAAGATTCAATCATCGTCTGACAAGGCGATGTCGTCGAATAATATCCGATATCGCGCCTCCTTTGTTTAGTGAGCAATCTGCATTTAAAGTTTTCTTTAGAAAATAATATTATGGAAAGCCATAAGTTGATGAGTCTTTAACTCATCAACTTATAAATGTAAATAAATGCCTGATTGTATTATATAGCGTGACGTTTACTTCACATAATACAGGCTTATGTTAATGAAATACAAATTTTACAAGGAAAGTCTGAGCTGCATTTCACTTCGATATGGATAAAATTTCAATATTTGAGAGAAGGGACAGAAACGATAGAATATTTACAAAATACGATCTCAATTCATAATGTTTTTTATAGGTACTTATAAATTAAATGATTAAAAATACTGGGAGTTTTTTATATTATTTACACCATTTTTTCGATTAATCGATTTAAAAATTTTTGCGATTAATCGGTTAAGCAAAAATCCCGAAAAATTATTTGCACGATTAATCGATTAAAATAAAAATACGATTAATTGAATACTTAAGTAAATACTTTGTAAATTTATTTACAAAATTAAGAATTTCTAAATTTATTTGATGAAAAATATTATTATAATTAAGGTGGTGTTTCCAGAACACGTTTTGCTTCAAACGAACGAAACTACTATAACGAAATTCTTGCAATACAAAAAAAAAAATCAAAATACATGCAGCTACTCATTTGTTCGCTTACTAATACCAATTATCAGTGGCGTCTTTAATCAACACAATCCATAATTCGATTGGTTCTAATTAAACCCTTAGTTAATGATATATGTATTTGATCAACAGATAACTGTTGCTACTTTGAATATCGATGATATTTTAATGATAATTTTGTGTGTATTATTTCGATCTGCAAGTTTAATATGTTGTACCAATTTTCTTGTACATTCATTAAATAAATAATTTATTCTACTGCACACAATAACACAGCAAATTTTATTTTTAAAATTATTAGTAAATGTCAATAATTGATGAATATGACCACTATATTTTTGCTAAATTAATCGATTATAAGTTATTCGAAATAAACTAACATCTCAAAAAATAAATGTTAATAGCTTTTATTGAATTGCAACCAATATTTTCTCTAGGTGTATAAATGCACATTCAAAAAGATTTTTTTAAAGAAAATCTTAAGTTTGCATTTGTTGCTTATAGTACAATTGCAGAAAGTCTTTTTGTAAATGCAAATGAAGGCTTTATAATGTTTTTAATGCATTTTGCAGATTCAAATTCTTTGCTGGGTTGTTGGGATATTGTATAAGCTAACTTACTATTAGAGTATTAAAAAAACCGGCCTTTTGAAAAAACCGGTTTCGGTTTTCTTCGAAAAATCGAATTTTAAAAAAACCGGTTTCGGTTTCGGTTATTGCAGAAAAAACCGGTCGACCGGTTTTTTCGGTTTTTTTTTTAATTTGAATAAAAAGCTTATATAATTTGTTTTTTTAGTTACAAACAAAAAAAAAAAAAAGAAATTTAATATATAAAGTAATAAAAATAAAAGAAATACATTATTGGAAAAAAATATATTTTAATTGTATTTCATTTCAACATTTTATTTATTGGTTTTAATGTTTTCAATATATCTTAAAAATTAATATTATAAAACTATATTCATATCAAATGAATACAGATCATTAAGTTTGTAAATTGGGTAAAATTAGGTACGTTAGTAATTTGAACGTTTGGCATTAAATAAGTTTTTTAAGTGTAAATTTTGTATATTATTTGATCTATCTGTTTTAATTATATATTTCTAATTTTGTCAGGCTCAAGATCATAATTTTTTAATGTTACTAACGAACCGAACTCGGGTCGAAAGTCTGTACTCCCTCTAGCGCCGATCCTTACAATTTTTTCCATTTAATAAAATAAATTAGTGTTTACTATTCGTTAGTAACATTAAAAAATTATGATGTTTAGCCTGATAAAATAAGTTTTTTTTATATTACATTTTAAATATGTAAAAGGAAAATCTATTTTTCACTTCTAAAATAATATTTTAGAAATAATATGCAATTTAAATGTTTCGTTTTAAGACGATTTTTTGTTTGCTTTAAATAAAGCTAGAAGTGGAAAATACTCTTTTACTAATAGTAGATGTTGGAAAAATAGTCAAAAGACAATTATATAAATTTTCCAACTTTTCAGTTCTTTGGTCGCATTTATCAAGATATATGAAATCATCATATAATGATGAATGATTTTGTACAGTCTCTTTTTTAGGATTTTGAATACTGTTTATTGTGTTATTTAGATCAGAAATTAAACTATTTGAATTTGTAATATCCAAAGTTAAGTCTTCATCGGAATCTATCAGACTTACATCTAAATCTTCATAACCAAACAAACGATTATAAAAGTGTTCGGAAAAAATAAAAGAGACCAAGTAACCCAGTTGGTGATGTAATTAAAAAACCGGTTAACCGAACAAAAAAGACCGGTTTTCGGTTTTCTTCGAATTTACAAAATATTCGAAACCGATCGGTTTTTAAAAATAAAGAAACCGTTTGACCGGTTTTCGGTTTCGGTTTTTGAATACTCTACTTACTATGCATGTGTGAGTATGTATGACAGCAACATTTTTATTTTGTTTATATTTATCATTGTTCATTTGGCACGTGCTACATATGTATTCGTGTGGCTAAGTAGCTGTGTTTGTAGTTAGATGTGTGGCGTAGTTATATGTAAAAATATATACAACATGTTGTTTTTCTTTAGCATTTCAATACTTCACATATAACTTGAATTTAGAAAACACACATAGTTAGTGGTACTGACTGTAGTACACCTTTTGAAAAGTATAATAAAAACAACAAGATTGCATTGCATTTATAAAAAGTAAAGGAAGACTAAAAATTAAATACTACATGTGTAACTGCTACTTCTATCATGTACCACCGAGTACATGCATTGCGAATGTAACCAAATAAACAATTTTGTACTTATGTTAATAAATTTGTATAGTTGAACTCCAATTTACCCCCATTTTGAGACTTCCCCAATCGATGGCTAGGGGGAGGAATGTGGTGTAAAAACAATTTAGTTCCTATGGCTTATCTTTAATGATTTTGAGTTTTAATGACTTGTTTCTTAATTTCTTTATTTATAGAAAGATGCATTATTATTTTACGGAAAATAAAAATTACTCCACAGAGTTTTTTCTCACAAGAATTTTATTTTTTTTTTATTTACATTAAAAAAAAGGTTTTTTGCCATTTTTTTTAAATGAAAGCAAGGAGTTTGCGATTAAAAGCACATTTTGAAGTTTTTGACAAGATTTTTATTTATTTCGCGCGAAAAAAAATCGATAAAAAGTAATTTATCGCAAGCAAATTTCTTTACAAAACAAAATTTATTAGCATACAAATAATACACAATTTTTTAAATGCCCTGAATATGCAAACTGTTCGAATTGTTTGCTGGGATATAGTGCAGAGAGAGTTATACTTCAAGTAACCACATTATAAATGTATACATTGCCAAACATAAAAAACAGCAATATAAATATTTTTTTTTTTATTTTTTCCTTTTAATTGTGATTGTATATACCAGTCTGTATGGATATACAATACTCGTACATAAGAACACTCATAAAAATTTGTCGATCAAATCAATAGAAACTTACGATTTAAATAATTTTATTTTTTATAAAAAAAATTTATACACTGCAAATTCATTTAATCTTAAGGAAAAAAAATTGTTTTTCCCGTAAAAAAATTTCACTCGAACCTTAATGGCATCAAAATTTTTTTAATATTATAAGAAATACACAATTGATAACATTATTTTTCATCTGATTCCATTTGTTTTTGTTTTTAAAAAATCCATTAAAATTAACTAGCATAGCATTCCAAGTAATGAGAAAGATTTATAAATAAAAAAGTTTATAGCAACAAACAAAATTGATAAAAAAAAAAACTATATATCATTATACAAAATTCAATTATTTAAAAGTGTAAAAATCAATAGATGTTTACGTTTTTGTTGTTCGATTAAAACCCGGTCTATTATTGCATCTGAATAAAAATTAAATGTTCAAATTCAAATAAGTTTTCAGTTAAATATTTTTAGACTTCGATTGAAAATCAAACTGCAAACAATTATATTCTGCAAACAATTATATTTTGATTACAGGCATGTTTTTGTACATAAAAATATTTCCTTTAATTATATTCCATGTAACTGTTATGTATAGATACAATAAAAGTAAAAGTATTTATGAAGGAATTCGTTAGTAAGGTAAAACAGCATACATATGTAGTAGGTTGTCGAGAATTTCGAAAATTTTGATCTGATTGTGGAAATAATAGCAAAAAATTCATAGATACTTATAGTTTTCATTCTCAGAGTATTTTTTGGAAATCATGTCTGCAAATTTTTGGGTAAAATAGGGCTCACAATTTTGGTAATGCTGTGGATATTATAGGAAAAACATTTATTAAATTTGCAAAGAGTAATTTTAGTCCACCATATCATTTAATTTAACTTAAAACAATTAATTTTTTTTGTTTGTTTAGAAATGTACTAAATGTCTATTTTGATCAAAAATATACAAAAATAACATACTGTTTTCAAAATACATGAATGATACTTTGGTGGGATAAAACAGCTCTATGGAATTTTTTTAATATATTTCTTTAAAAATTGTTTTCTCAATCCAAATTTAGTTTGTTATCAAAAAATTTGTTATATTTCTCATAATCAGTTCTATATTTACTTATAATTTTTCAATTTCGGGACATCTTAATAAAAAACATACATATGTAGTTCTTTTAAAAAGTTCCTAAAGATGTTTTTACTTTTTTTCATGTTTTATTGTTTGTTTTGCCAACAATTAATTAAAAAAATATTAAATAAAACAATGCACAGCATCGATTTAATTAATGCATCACTAACATTTGTTGCATTTTTGAGCATGTGATGCAATATAAAAGTATTTAAAATAGAGTTGTAAATGTATTGAGTATTTTGAATTCGAGTACTCAAAACCTACGCTTTTTTGAGTCCTCAATACTCTGAAATAACTACTCAATGTAGTTATTGTATTTTTTCTATATATAAGCACACTTTTGCCATGAAAAATACAATGAAATACAACCTTGTTTTTAAGTATAACATAAATATATGTATGTTGATTAGTGTCAAGTCAATATTTTAAAAGTATTGACACTTTACAACTCTGATTCAAAATGATAAGCTTTCAAACGGAATGTAATTGTTTAAACTGGAAAGGTCGCTTACACGGAAACTCATCAAGGGATAATTTCTATTCAATTAAAATTCAGATATGTAGCAGAGACAAATCTATTAGATCCTGTTTTTTATCTTTATGATCCAATATTATCTTATAGCGAGGGTAAAAAATTTAAGTCAATATTATTTCGTTTCTTTCAAAGCAATCATTGGAAAATCGGAAAGCCAAATTTCAGAAGTTCAATTTTCAGCATTTAAGTCTCAAGTTTCGCAACTTTTTATACGTTAATTTTAACAAGGATTATGAAATTTTCAGGATGTACAGAGTTAGTGAAGGTTCTTGTCTAATGATTGGTTCGATGCTTTTAATAATAATAGTTAAATGAAGTCCTTGTTAGAAGTTGCGAAACTTCAGCCCCAAATGCTGAAACTGGAGCTTCCGAAATTTTGCTTTCTGTTAGCCTTTTTTATTTTGCATTCGGTCCATTCCATAGTTTAAAAAAGTCCTTGGCATTACCTTATCATTAAAATTATATTAATTTTGGTTTATGTATAAGTATATTTTTGCAATAATTTCTTGAAGGCATCGTTAATTTTAGTGTTTATGCAAAAATATATATACTCTAAGCTAAATATGTAGAACACTAAAAATCTGTTACAGAAATAACAAGTTAAAATTAGTAAAACTAGGTTGAAACAATTAAAAAAACACGTAATCTTAAAACGCCATATGTATTGAAATTTTTGCACAAATATACTTCAGTAAGCTTTTAAAGTTTATAAAACTTTTAAGTTTTATCATATACTCAATAAATAAAAATGGCATTTAAATAAATTAAACTATTAAATTAAGTTCTTGCACAGAGAAAACAAACTCATTGTGACAACTAAATTTCTTGCCAACTAAATATTTTGGTTGCAGCAACCGAATTATTTAGTTGTCACAACCAAATGTTTTCCTTATACAATTGAAATATTTGGTTTCAATCGAAATTCTGTTGAATTAACCGAATTTCGATTGCGACAAACAAATATATCGGTGGCTCTAACCAAACCATTCGGTTGGCAAGAAATTCGGTTGCTACAATGAAACTGTTTTCTATGTGTGTATAAAAAAGTAGATTTAAAAAATGCAATTTTTTGGCCTTAAGCCAATAGTTATGTTTGTGATTAAGTAATTAAAAATCATATAAATTAAGAGTTTACCAACTCAAACATATTCATTTATATATCTACACACACACTTTTAATAATCAAACCAGAAGAAAAAATCCATTACTTTAGTTTACCAATAAAAATGTTCAATTTCATTTAAACAAATATCAATTTTTGTAATATCAAACTGTTGTGCCTTTTGATTAACTTTAAATGACTGCATTCATCTATCATAATGTTTGAGAAGACACAAACAGATTTGCTAGTCAGATTTTCCATTTATCCCAAAAACACATACACACACTTTAATTTCCTAACTTGATATTAGAAACAGAAAAAAAACCTTTTTGAAACAATAACACATGGTTATAACGATCTCAAAGATGCCGCATATTAAAAATTGCAAATTAAATAATAAAAAAGATTTGCACCTCAATTTTATTTTAAAATAACTAATACTCCTGTAATTTTTAACTACTAAAATGCAACTAACAAATACAGCAAATAATAATTTGAAAATTTCCTAGATTTAATAAACATAAAACTTGTCGTTAAAATAACTATTACTGCTTACTACACTAATAAATGTTGATTTAAACATCGAGTCATTGGTCTACTATTACCCAGTATTGAGGATATAAATTGTCAATTTTTTGTTAATTTGATTTTGAAAATGATGTTTCGTATTCTCAATATTGGGAAATTACTTGGATCTAGTAGTAGCTCTTAATGTAATCTAACAGCAGAAACTGTTCACCAATCACAGAGTTCGTTATAATTTTATTTTACTCTAGTTCAAATGACCCAATTATTCTTATGTTAAAATTGAAAATGTATAAATTTTTATAGTGTGTACGGATTTGATTGCGAGAGTGCATTAGTTTACCTACTATACCTTCAATTAAATAAATCAGTAGAGAGGCTAGTTATCCTGTTTTTAATCTAATTTAGGGAATAAAAATTGTTTATGGTTGTCTTATATTCAATTTGAGCTAACTCAAAATTTAACGAAAACCAGTTTTTGATAGAAAAATATTTTCTTATGTTGGTTTCATTTATGGTATTTGTTTTAAATAAAAAAACTAATTCTATTACTGTTATTTTTGTAATTTTAGATACGAGTATGCTAATGCCACTTAATGGAAATGGTGACAAGGGGCAAAATTTTTAAAAGAAAAACAAACGTTGCTTCCAAACTACTTTTAAATTATTTCTTACAAACACAAATGGGTTATGAAAAATTTGTGAATAAAAATTTCCTTAAATCCAATACACTTCAATATCAATAGCAAACAACAACATTATACCGTAACCTGAAATGTATAAGGGCGAAACTACCAAAAATAATAACTTTCAGTGGGCGTGGCTCTAATGAGATGATGAAGATTTTTCGAAAATACAAAGCAGACTTGAAGAAAATATATATCCTTAAAAAGCTTATACAAATACGTTTACTATTACCTACATATAAATAAATTTTATTTATTCAGCCAATTAAAATCAAACAAACTTCTTTAAATTACACTTATTAAAAAATTTATAAAACTCTTTTCGCATCTTAAAAGAAATCACTATGAAATAACCTCCAATATAATAATTCCCAAACGAAGAAATGAAATAAGCCGAAGAAACGAAAAACGAAGAAAAACTTGAAAAAAATCCAATAACTACGATGGAAATAATCTCTAAAAAATTTAAATTTGTTCCAAAAATTAATTTATTTATATTAAATTAATGTAACTCTTAAATAAAATTCTTTCCTCTAATGTAGAGAACGTAGTTTTAAAAATATGTATTCTTAGGCCCATTATTATAACTTGCCGATAGCTAAAGTGAGGATGTTAACGGACAGATTATTAGTTTTTCGTTATTATAAGTATACTTTAACCTAAAAGTGACCGATAAGCTAAAGGTAAGTTCATCTTACCTTTAACTTTTAACGTAAGGTTTAAGCATTTGAAGTTGCCACATTTTCTGCTCTGCAGTGTAGTTGCCGTGTAGTTTTTAGACCGTATCTTTGCTGTTTGGTTTATTTCTGTGTTCGGCGTCGACAATGTAAATTTTTTACAACAAACATATTTATTTTTTACACAAATCGAAGAAATTTTGTTTTTCGTTTGTATTTCTTGTTTGTTGTAAGTAAATAAATAAATAAAAGTACGTCGTTGCCACTACGTATTTTTAAAAACCATTTTAATTTGTCAAAAGTAATCGGTTTTTGCTCTGGTAATGCCATATTTTCAAAAAACTTAATTTTATTTTATAAGGAAGTTATAATAACCAAAAAAAGTTAAAGGTCACTTTATTCCTCACTTTAGCTAAAGTTACCTTTAACTAACACGCACCTTAAAGACAAGTTATAATATTGGGCCTTAGTCGTTTAAATAAAATCTGTACTTACAAGAACAAATATGCGACTTATTGTGTGCGATATATAATCAGGTACTAACTTTTGACAACAGCTTTGCAAGCGAAAAATTGGGTTGGTTTAGAAAATCATGCTGTTTTTTAAACAAAACTCACAAACATAAATATTACTAAAACAAAATAAATTTCGAAAATGAAATATCATTTAAAATTTTTTTAATATATCCATTCACATTTGAAAAGAAAATAAAATAATCTTTCTTAAGTTTTCTTCATAATGAAATAATCTGAAAATTATAAGATGAAATAATCCTCAAAGAAAATGAAAAACAGCAAAGAATTTTCGTATTTTCTTTTGGGATTTATTTCATTTGGTTGTGTTTCGTAACAACCGATGTATGTAGCTTAATATTGGCCAGATTTTACGTTAACACCAGTTTCGTTCTGTAGTTTTTTGCCCTTTTGACAAAAATAAGTGAATTTTGAATTAAGATCAAAATAGTACCATTTATGTATACAGGTTGGTTGAAAAGTTCCTGCGCTAACCAAGAGATGGCACTGCTAGCTCCAAACGTTTTTTTTCTCAAGTTGGTATAACTGTCCTGAGAACACATGCAAAGTTGCAAGTCATTCTGTCAATTCTTTCTTTGAAGTTGACGTGTCATTCATTGTTTTTTAAAATGGAGAAAATTGAATATCGTGCAGTCATTAGATTCTTTATTTTGAAGGGTTTAAAAGCAAAGGAAATTTATAAACAATTGTTAGAAGTGTATAAGGAGTCCTCACCTTCAAAACGCACAGTTGAATTTTGGGCTGGTGAATTTAAACGTGGTCGTAACAGCCTTGAAGACGATCCACGCGAAGGACGACCAAAAACTGCAACCACAGCAGAAATCATTGAGCAGGTACATAATATGGTTAGTGAAGATCCAAGTTTGACTAAGCGTGAAATTGCTAATACCATAGGCATCTCAGACGAACGAGTACTCCATATTTTACATGAAGAATTACGTATGAAAAAACTGTATGGAAAGTTAGTGCCGCACACATTAACAATTCAACAAAAACGAGATCGAAAACAAATTTCTCAGCGTAATTTGAAGCGTTATAAGCCGAATAAAACCGACTTCTTGCGTCGTTTTATAACTATGGATCAGACTTGGATCCTAAATTGAAACAAGAACGTTTACAGTGGACTTAAGCTGGTTGTTCAGCTCCAAAGCAGGTTAAGTCACAACGATCAGCAAAGAAGGTTATGGCATCACTTTTTGGGATGCAAAAGTAATTTTGTTGATTGATTATCTTCAAAAAGGTAAAACAATCAACTATTATTGCAGCTTTTTGGATCAGCTGGATGAAAAAATTCGTGAGAAAAGACCTGGTTTAAAGAAGAAGAAAAAACATTTTTCATCAAGACAATGCACCTGCTCACAAAAGTGTTTTGACGATGGATAAATTCAAAGAATTAAAGTACGAATTGCTTGAAAATCCACCGTAGTCACCAGATTTGGATCCCAGTGACTACTATCTCTTCAGAAATCTCAAACAGTTCCTTCGTGGAAAGCGTAGACGGTTATTTTGCAGAGCTTTCGGAAAACCATTATAAGGATGGGATAAAATTATTGGAAGATCATTGGAACAAGTGTATTGAGATTCTAGGAGATTATATTTAATAAAAAAATAAATTTTGTAACAAAAATAGTATTCTTTCATTTCGAGCGCAGGAACTTTTCAACCAACCTGTATAATACTTACAAATATGTTTTTATCTCATAATAAAGACATTTGAGTAAATGTCCCAGGTGAAAATGTACATATATGGTAATATATCGCCATATAGGTGTAATGTATGATCATATATGTTTCATGTATGACCATATATGAACATATATGTCATGTATGAGCATATATGGGCAAATACATTTAAAGAAAAAGTTCATACATATATGGTTATATATGAAAATATATTGCATACATGTGTCCATATGTTGAATAGTATATGCTAGATATGTCCATATATGAATATGAATGGAAATATGTTTTCCTTTTTTTTTATCAGATATGGTCATATATTAAAGCAAATTATTTTTTCAATTCATCTGTTGTGTATATACAACATTGTGCATGAACAATTTTTATTTTATTTTGTCACCTCTAAAATAAGTAAGAGGTAAGTTGCACCCTTTTGAATTTTAGCTGACGATATGTAGGTACCCAGGTACATTGGCGGCCAACCGTTGTTTGGAGTAAATTTGCCACCTTTTAAACAGCAGTAATCTTGTACAGTCTTAGTGATTTACATATATAGTTCTTGTTTAAATATGTGAAATGTAATAAAATGCTAAATAAAGATAATACTACCGCGAGGTTCAATATTAGTGAGAACAATAGTTGCACAGAACTTCCGGACAGTTTAAGTTCATTTGCCTTTGTTGATCCTATACCTTCATATAAATCTAAATGCCTATTTCTAGGGTTGCAGACTTTGGAAAATCGTAGAATATACCAATCTGCATTACTGGTTTTTGACATAATTAATGGTTAAGTTAATTGTCCTGATATACTATCTCTTATTCCATTTAATGTCCCGCCTAGAAATCCTAGATTTATTGATTTCTTTAACGTCCCACTTCATCGCACTGAATATGCTCTTAATAGTACGTTAACACGCACGTCTATTCATCTTAATCAAATTAATTTTGATCTTCAACAAAATTGCGAATCTAAATCATTTGAAGAGTTTTGCACGTCAAAATACAAATTTAAGTTATTTCTTAATACTGTTTTAAAATAATTAAGCTATATTGTATTTATTATTTTAAGTAAGTATTTTTGTACTATATTTTTAACATATTTAATTATAGTCTGTAAGGAATTTAATGCATTTTCTCTCTTATTTCTGTATTTATCATTTCCTATAGGTACTTAATAGGGTATTATATACCAGATAACTATTTAGCTAATTTGTTTATTTATTTTCGTTTATATATTTAATAACAAGGCTAATTATTTGAACTATGTGGCTAACTATTTTGTTTCCATAGACTGAATAAAATGAAATAAAAAAAAATTAATTGAAATGAAATAAAAAACAGTGATTTGCCGGTATTGTTTTTTGGTACGGTTAAAAATTTCTGCTTGGGTATGTGTTACCCAAGCAGAAAAAAGTACAGAAAAAATTAAAAATATTATTCCAAACAAACTTTTTGTTTTTAAACTGAATTTGTTGCATTTGTAGGATAATGAAACGATAAATGCATTTGTTTGTTTTCTTGCCTGTCCATCCTTCTGTCTGACGTTCGTTCGTTCTGTCTATCTCTCTACCATATACAGTTTTGTATTTGAATATTGATGCAGAAAAGTGAAAAATAAAATCAGTTTTGTTTATTGGAATGAAATTTTGTATTCTAGTTTTTTATACAATTTCAACTTATTACACATGATACGAGTTAAATATACATTTATCTGGAGTTTTTTGTATTTCAAATAAAAGAAGGATAAAATTCAACAATCAAGACATTAAATTTCATTTTAATCTATTCAAATGTTTTTGTTATAAACATTGCAATTTTTGAGAAATGCATGTATGTATATCTTTAAGTCAATTAAAAAACATTTTAAATTTAATAGATATAAAAATTTTAACAATCTATTCTATGAATATTTAGAATAAACTACAGAAATAATGATATTGTTTTAATTTATTGTAATATGTACACAGAAAAAATTATTACAATATTTTAAATAACTAAAAATATTTATTAAAATTCATATTCGATTTTTAAACATTTTTTGTTTAAAATGTTTGTAAATTGGTATTTTTCATATAAAAATTCTTTAAAAATTAAAAGGGAAGTTACAAAAAATTAACAAAAAGTTTGTTGTATTTACAAATTCCGTTGTCAGTGCCTTTTTAAAAAGTTTTTTTTATTAGTATTTACTAAAATGCTCTATGAAAGGTGTTTAATAATACAAACTGAATTTTGTAAATTTTTTCTGTGTATATTTTTGGTTTCCATGTTTTTTTTTTGTTAACCAAAAAAAAATATATATTGGTTTGGTTGGATGTAACAAAATTTTACCAAGATTAAAATGAAATAACTGATTGTCAGTTAAGCCAAACATGGCGATATATTAACACCAGCTAACCAAATGAATTTACAATAAGCGAATACAGTAAATGCTCGGTAATCCGACTGCCCTTTAATCCGAATGATTACTAATTTGAATAATTCTATAATCTGAATTAAAAGAAATTGTTAACACGAAGTCCTAATGTGGGTGTTTAAATATGTTGCTATTTAAAATCTGTTATATTGGTTTTAAAAAAAGAAGTATCTCTATCTCTCAAGAATTTGAAAAGATTCCAGCAAAACTTTGATTACCTTTTGCATTATTTGCAAACTCAATGTGGTGAATTACTGATCATTGATACCGTATTGAATGATTTAAAAACGTAAAGTAGTAATTAAAATATTTTTAAAAATCTATTTTAGACTCATTACTTTGTCCTTTTTTAAGTAAATGTTCAAAGCAATTAAATGGTACATGCGTACATGGTCAGTGTGTAGAGTTCTCGGAGGGCAACCAGAGATTCCAGGTTCGATTTCCACGATGTAAAAATGTTTATCCTGCAGTTGGTATGTGAATTATAAGAAAGCGATTTTGTATAGAGAATTAGAGTAAAAAAAATTCTTCTTGATGTAAATACTTACACATCTTAGCTTTGATGCTTAAAATTTCAATTATTCAAATAATTTCTGTTATATTTTAATTTTATTAAAAAATATCGGAACTGCATAATACATGGGGCACATTTATAATCTTTTAAAAAGTCTTCACAGTCTCAACCTCTTTCTATTTTGAGACCGCAAATTCCGTCCGAACAAAAAGTACTTTTTTCTCGTTCAATAGAAAAGACTGAATGTATATTTTTCGCAAACAGATTTCGATTCCAAAATTAGATTTTTTGTTTCGAATATCAATTCTGATTTGATTGGTACTAGACAAAAACTTTTACTACATCTATCTACAACTTCTCTACCCTTGTTCTAAATAAAACTTCATCAGATTACAAACTTGGTCTACGATATTGTCCATTCCATAAATTAATAATTATGAACGAAAGATCATACTGAAAAATATTTTCTTAAACTCACGAGTTGGTTAAGTTAAGTTTATACCTGCATACATTTTTGAATCCGTAACATAATACAAAAAAGCATTCAGCAGGGATCACGTGTAAGGCAAAAGCCTCAAAGTTGGAGGTACATGATCTATAACTACAGAACTCATCTATAAATTTGAACTCATTACAGCCAAATTCTCTGTATCTGAATTGATTCTTCAATGGGTAGAAACACAGCCTGCAAGTCTAAGGGTTCTGAGTTTAAACCCTAAGAAATATTTAAAATTTATATTTTTTATTGAATAAAATTAAAAGCCACAACTTTTTTTCTCTTTTGGATACTATGTTATTTTGAAACAAATATTCAAGTTTGAAATTTGACTAGAATAAATTTAATACATATTAGCCTAGAGGAAAAGCAATGGCCTGAAAAAAAGAAGGTGGTCGGTTCCAGTCCAGCTTGCAGCATAAAAAATTTTATTTTTGGAATAAATTTCGTTTCAATTAGTACAATATATATTTATAGAAGAATATTCTATTCTATAAACAGAAAAGTAATCAAAAAGTAATGGTAGATGGAACTACAAAAATTAGGTTGGCAAAAAATTCGGTTGCAATTACAAATTTTTTTCTGTGTGTATGCGATAACAAAGACAATTTGTATTATAAACTTCCTAGTACCTAAATTTGGCAGACTTTCTTCCCCCCATTTCACTTCCTAACTACAAATTAAAAATTTATACAAGGTATTTTAAAACACTGTATGCCTAAAATTAGTACACAGAAAAAACAGATTCGTTGTGATAACCGAATTTTTTCGCAACCACATGGTTAGGTTGTGGTAATAAAATAATAATAATGATAATTCGGTTGTGCAAACCAAATCATTCGGTGGTCAAGAAATTCGGTTGTCACAACGTATCTGTTTCCTCTGTGTATTATTTTTTTAAGTTAAAATTGTACGCATAAATTTTGAAAATATACGAACACTCACAATATATTTCCCGTAACTGACTATAATTATTTAAAAAGTAATGCGTAAAAATGCGGATTTTCAGTAGAAGTTGATATTTTCAGTTAAATTTAAAACTTTATGTTTTTTGTTAATAATAACAGAAATTCAAATAATTCCTTTTCGATATAAAAATATCATACAAATCGGAGAGTTTAACTTAGAATACGTTCATTATTAGTTTATTATGTTATCTCTATAACAAAATTAAATTCAATGATGTTGAATTTTGTGGCTGTATTAAGAGGATTTGGGAATGAAATAGCAATTTCAGTAAATCTAAAATAAAATTCAAATGTTAAATTCCACAAGTTTTTAGCAAAATACAAACCAAATTCATGCTCACACATAAATACATTAATTAAAGGGAAACCATCAACACGATTTAGACAATGATGATGTATAAAATATTATTCTAAATTCTGATGGTAATATAAAACAGTTTTTAGTTTTTTCTTCCTTAATGTTTTATATGCATTTAAAAATGATTTATATTATCTTTTCAAATTGAAATTAAAACAATTTTATTACTCTGATTTAAAATGATTTTCACATTTCTATATGCATTTTATAGAAATGTGAAATAAAATAATTTCAAAATGGAGTAGTGCATTATTATAATAAAAATTTATCTAATATTCTTTTTTGTTTTCATTTAACTAATCATCATATTCATTTGTTAAATGAACCATTATATCGACCCATAAACGAGGAACATACAAAAACAAAAACAACTAGGAATTGTCACTGTCAAAATTTATTTCAACAATTTTTGTTTTAATAATATTCAAATTCAAACATTTTATTATTATTGTTATTGTTTTATTATTATTATTATTGCGAATTTCCTTTTGTCCTTCTAATGTTTCCAAACTTTTGTATTCATTTAGATGATTTTAAGCGAAATAAAATGAATTGAAATTGTATTGGCAAATACAAACCCTTATTATTATTTTAGAAATGCAAATTTGCAATAATGTAATAATAATATTTTGTATTATTGTATCATTTGGAAAAACATTTAATTAACTTGTTATGGCATTTGCAATTGACATGTTTGTCTTTGGGTTAATGTGTGTGTGTTTGTGTATATGTGTAAATAACAACCCCAACAAAATCACAACCAACAAGCCCAATTCATGCTTACACAAGAATATGGGTTGTGTAAGTGTGTGCATGCAAGAGGAATTGAACAAAAAAAGAAAATATATCAAATTGTGTACAAAAATGACAAATCTTTAATAACCACAATTTTGAATTCATTTTGACAGTTTATGACATGTCACATAATATGTATAATCCTTCATATACATTTATACAATATAGGTTTATATTAACGTATACAATATCTATATCAGGCAGTATAAATTAAATGTATATACATACATATATTTTTTTTAATCATACAACTGTTGCCGTTTGCAACATATAATTGTATAATTTTTTTTTTTTTTTCATTTTATTAATTATTTTGAAAAACAAAATATTTATTTATCATTATAATGCGAATATGAATATTACTATGAAAAATTGTTGTTATTAAATTAAAAATAAAAATAATTTATTCCAGGAAATATGAAAATAAATAATTCGATAGTATTTTACACACAACTAAATTTTATTTTGTTCTTTCATGAATAAAAAATAATATTAGTTATGCCTTAACACTCAAATTATATTTCTTCTGATAGCGATAATAATTATATTAAATATTTGGGGCTGTTCTAAGTTTAGAGACTTTTAATTGAATGGATTTGTAAAAAACACATAAAATATACAAAAATATATGTTTTGGAATTCAGTTTTTCTTCATTATTTTATATTCGTGTTGTATTCGAAATTTTTGTACAAAATGTTGTATGTATTAAAAAAAACACTTTTGAGTTGTTCTTTAAGTTGCTAAACATAATAAATTAGGAAAATAGTAAAAAAGAAATATTCGAAAATGATGTCTGACGGAGGCGTTAGATCCTATGATAATTCCCGAATCTGCGTAAATTTAATTTTTCATTTTTAATTCTATAAGTAATTTTTGTTTGTCTTTAAAGTTTCGAAAGAAAATGTGAAAAAATGTTGAAATCTTTAAAATTTTAACATTGAAGTAAAAATGAAAAGAAAACATTTCAAATTTTGTTTTATAAATTATTTTTTTATAGTAATAATATTTCTTAGAAAAAAGTGTATTCGGTTTTCTTCCACCAAGCTTTTTCTACACAGAATATTTTACAAAATTTTTTGTGGATATGGATCACAAAACAGCACAAAAGATTTGAAATATTTGACTTTTGTATTTTTAATGTGAATATGGAACTAAATGATAAGAATATTTAAATTTTAATTTATTGCTTTAAAAAGACAATATATCATAATAAAATTTGAAGACTACCCATAAATCAAAACAAATATATTTTTGCTATAAATAATAAAATCAGTAAAAAAAATACATTCCGAAAATGTGTTCTTATTTTATAATTCATAGCGATTTTCGCTTTTTAAAATATATGATATTTAGCGAAATCGAAACTAAATATCAATTATTTTGACGAAATTAGTTTTTGAAAACAATTCACATAAACATTATATTGATTCAACTTTGATTCGATTGAAAAATGAGCTTAATGATTTAATTCGCGAAGTATAAATCAAATGAACAATTTTTGGTTGAAAAGATTTGTTAAAATTGAACCAATTCGTTTGATTCTATTTAAAGAATTCACAAAAAAACAAATTGACAAAAAGTAAAAAAATACAATAGAAAACCAATCAACTCCCCAACGTACATATTAAAAAGTTTTAAGTGAAAATGTGAAGAAATCTCTAATTTTTTAATACAATTTCATAGTAGCGTCTAGTAAATAAATACTTTTGTATATTTGTCACCCGTCGCTTAGAGGTAAATAATATTTTATATTCATCTCAAAATTTTTTTCAACACTAAATTTTTATTTAACACAAAAATTGTTTTTCACCCAAAAAAAATTTTTTTGGACACACAAATTTTTACATGATTTGTAACAAAATACTGAGGGGAGAATAAAGTTTGTATTATAATATAACGTAATAGTGCAGAATTGAAATAACTATATTAAAACTGCTTTAACTCATTTGGTACTATTCACAAATGTTTCCCCTTTTAACTGTTTATTGAGGCCAACTTTTTGTGATATAATTTTATTTAAATTCGGGGATGATTGACCCAGCAAAGAGAATCAGTTGTGGCTACCGAATGTGTTTCCAATCGAATTCTTGTTGCAACTGTCTTCATAATAAATTATATTTTTAGTTGGGAAAGCCAATACTCAGTTGTATAATTTAATATTTATAATCCACAGAAATATTATTACGTTCCATAAAATTTTATTTTAACAAAAGAATTTATATTTGTATTTTTCCAGTATCGAACACGGGCATTCATTTTTATATTTTATTTTTTTTTTTTTTAAATATATTTTTATTATTATTATTACTATTATTATTTATTTGATTAAACATATAATTGCAAATTATATCTTAATACTCTAACCGAGCACTAACAACGAAGGCTATCGGCTCATTGTAGCGAAAACAGAGCAGATCCTATGGTGGGAATAGAACCCACGAGCCCCGCACTGATAAGCTAGCACGCTTCCAACTAGCCTACCGGGGCGCTCGAATATATTTTAAAATGTTTGCCTTTTGCTAGATTTGAACTCGGAAATTCGGAGTACTAGCTTATAAGTGTTTATGTTGTAGTAGGTAGCGATACTACAATACAAACACTTATACATTTTTATGACAAATTTTGAATTTAAATAATTTATTAGGAAAAAAATATTATTTAAACTTCGTTTACCAATACCAATCATTAGTGGCGTCTGTAATCAATACAATCCACAATTCGGTTAGTTCTACTGAAACCTTAATTCAATGGTATATTTGATCTGAATAGTTACTACTGATGTGTAGTTACTACTTTTGAATAAAGACAATTTTTTAAAAAATTTGATAGATTTTACTAATTTTCTTGTAAATTTACTAAATAACTGGTTGATTCTACCGTACACGAATTTTATTTTCAAAGTTCATTGGAAATACCAATAATTGAATAATAGGATTGTTTTTTAGCTCTTTTTATCTCTTTTTAATTCCTAATACAATATTTTTGCTATATTAATGGATTATTGCAAACAAAATAACATTCTAAATAAGCGTTAATGGCTTTTATCGAATTACAACCAATATTTTCTCTTTGTGCAGATTAGGTGGTGCTATAGTATATTTTGTACCGCAAATTATAACCTCAAAAGTGCTTTTGTACCTAAGTGCTTTTGTACAGTCAGTTCTAATATTTTATTAAAGCTTTTATTTTTTTAGAGTTTTTATTAAAATATTAAAAAAATAAAAAAAGTGAGGATTTCATAAAGAATATCGACCACAGAGATAGTTTTTGATCATTATTATTCGTGATGAAATGTTGCATAAATTTGTAACATTGGAAGAAAATTGAGGAAGGTTTTCTCTGAGTGTATAATACTGGTATGTATAAATATAATGAGTGTTAATAGTTCTTGTATGTGTCTTAAGAGTCTTAAACCTCTTTGTTTTTGTTTTTTACTCCCTTTGACATTTTGGTTTAAATGTCACAAAATATAACCTCACATAATTTTCAAAATCACAAAAAAAAAAACACACAAAAATAACAAGAATCCTAAACATCTTTAAATATGGTATTCAATAAAGAAAATATTTGGCAAAACGCACAATTTAAGCCAAACGGTCTTGTTGGGAAATTTATTGTGGTAGAATTTCCTTTAAATGATTTTAGGTTAAATAAGCAAAAAATATGTATATAGTAAAAGAAAAAGAGGTTGTAAAAATACATAACATGCATGCAAACATTGTCGTTTATTCAATGTAAGAATTTAAAGTATAATTTCTAGTCTAGTTTGTATGATATTGAACAAGTTAAAACAAACAAATATCTACGAAAGAATATAACAAAATCACGATATTACAAATACAGCTAAATAAAATATTTATACACTCCAGAGATGGAATATTCACGAACATATTTGGGGGTTCTTTAAAAATACATTTATTTTTTAAAGGTACCATTTTTATCTCCATTGAGGGCTTTTAGAGTCTTTTTCAGCATCCTAACATACCAAAATCTTGAAATTTTTTTATATAGGAATATTTTAATAGATTCTTAAATAATCCCAAAATATTAACGGATTTTTGTTTGTCCACACGGAGAAATCATTTCATAAGACACTTCTTATTTAAAAAAAAAAAAAAATTAAATAGATCTAGGCTCAGGAATGATTGATCATAAATACTTTTATTATATTTTTAGCAGCAAAATATCAGAAAAATTTAAGAATATTTGTATACGAATTCTATTCAATGAGACCCGAAAAAGTATTAAATTCATTTAATTTCAACACTATTTCAAAAATAGAATTATCTTTCCCTGATACATCACACACACACATATATATATAAAATACTATAATGAAAACAAGCATTAACAGAACAGACAAATGAATATAGCATTTATAGACAAATTCTCGAAAATGTGCGTGTGCACAGAGAGAAAACAAATTTATTGTGACATTTGAATATTGTCTTCCAAATTAATGATTTGGTTGAAGTAACTGAATTATTTTCGCAATCAAATGTATTCCCGACACAATTGAAATATAGTGTTTTGATTGAAATTATATTGTTTTAAGAGAATTTTTGTTGCCACAAACATATGTTTCAGTGGCTTCAATCAAATCATTCTGTTGTTAAAAACTAAGGTTGACAAAAGATATCTGTTTTCTCTGTGTAATTACAAAAGTATAGTCAAAATATACATTTTACATTTGTGGTGGTAAAAGTCTATTTTGGTAGCAATATTAAGGATTCAAAAAGCTTAACCATACATAACACAAACATACTCTCAAATACATAATTGCAGGCAAACATTCTGAGGAAAAACTTCTTAAAGTCACCAACTGCGGCATATAAATAAGAATTACATTTAAAACACTTGACATGTTCAACACAAAAATCATATATAAGTGTATAAATGTGCTCACACGCATATAAAAATATATTTTAAGAATTTAGGCAACAAAAATAAAAACAAGCTGTAAGTAATTCCGGCTTTTTGCAATATTTCCTCATATATATATAATAAGAAAAAAAAAAAAAACAAAAAGAATAAATACAATCTAACGAACTTAAGCTTATACTATTAAATTGTAGATAATAACGATGCTGATGATGATAATGTTAACTGATCAACAATATTTACACTCACACACGCACATAGACATTAACACACTTCCATACATTAATGTATACAAAAAGGAAACGAAAGGGAAAAACCTTTTACATTTTTTTTAACCTTAGACTTAGGCAAACATAAAAATTACATTTTTACGTTAACATGCATTTACTTTGCCTAGAAGATATTGGAAGGAAAAAAACATGATATAAAAGGTTTTATGTAGAAAACACAAATATGTATGCTACGTAAAAAAATTACTTAGAAAAAAGAAGAAAAAATTGTAAGAAATAAACACAAACAAACCACAAACAAGGCTAAAATTTAAACCATAAAAAAAAATTCCTTTTTCATCTTTACACATTCAAACATTAGCATTTGTTACTTACAAGGAAGGTATGTAGTGTGCTACACTCTGATTTGGTTGAAATTTGGATATGTAGTAGAGGAGGAAAAATAAATTGATCGATATTTCTTGTTTTTAACAAATATTTAAAGGTTTAAAAGGGTGTTATAAAATACAGATTTTGAAAAGTAATAAACGCATTTAAAAATAATAAATCGGACAACTAACAAAAAAACATATTTAAAAATATAAAAATAAAATATTTTTGAAATATTTTAAATAATCTTGATAACGGATCGATTTATTTTTGCCTCCTCTATTACCTACTCAAATTTCATTCAAATCCGAGTGAACCACACCTTCCTTGTTAGACATTACACATACTAGTAGTTACAAAACACATACTAACATACCAATACAATTATGGGCCTACATGTGCCTGTCTATACAAGTAGATATATTTACTGATTGATAGATAATATCTTAAATGTTGTCTATGATGATGTTGGCATAGTTTTTACACTAATAGAAAAAACTCTGTAAAAGCGTTTATTAAAATTACTAAAACTTAGTTTAAAAGGGCCGTGTGAAAAAAACTGCTGAAATCAGCGGCCAAGTATTAATAAGCTAAAAATAACAAAAACTTTTAAATTGTTAAATTTTTGTCACATTTGAGTTAAATTTTTGTTAATTGAAAATTAGAATTCTGTGTTCAGCATATACCGCATATGTCCATTTTTCTCTATTTTGAGTTATTGATGCCAAATTGTTTTCGTTAAAAAACTAATATATTCATACCTTTTTCAAAGAAATAAATATTATTGTCTGCACTCACTTTACAATATGTTTTCTTCTTTATTTAGTATGATCCTTTTTAGATTTTTGCCTCAAGTTTTTACAAAAAGTTGTTATACTTTTTATCTACATGACTGTTTAAACAAATTTTATAAAAAGTGTATGCCAAGCCCATAATTTCAAATACAACTTTGTTATTGCTGACAGCCACAGAATTTACTTTGCCAAAAATCAGCTAAAATGTTGCATATTATTAGCAGGTGAAAAAAAAATATAAAAAAAATTCAGTTTGTTTCTTTATTTGCTTCAAGTTAATTACAATATACTCTTCTAATATCACAAATCGTCTATTTTTTACCAAATATTTCTGTTGGCTTTCCAAGATAGGCTTTTATTTACATTCAACTAAATTTAACTTAAATGTAACTAAATTTGTATAAGGTACAAATATTTTATCTTATTATTGAAAAAAAAAAAAAAAAATACACGCGAAAATATCAAGTCCCATAAAATTTTTATTTTAGAAAATAGGAGGGTAATGTAGAATACCTTGGGGGGTAATATTGAATTACTATTCTGGACTGATTTACTCACTCCTAATTAACATTACGGATTATGTGCATGTTGTGTTTCCGTTTTCAAATTTCAGCTTTTTTGAGATTATTTGAATTATATATGATAATTTTTAGTACATTTTATAATTTGGATTTTTATTGAAAAAAACTTTGGTATGATTTAATGCAAAAACGTATAGTTATTACAATTAAAGTTAAATGGAGCAGTATTTTTGTGCAAATTTACTCCTTGAACATATACACGAAAAGAGTCAAAAACTCTATTTTTTAGACTTAATGAGAAGAAATCATTCGCACAACTTGTCATATAACCAACGCGGACATTATCAACATATTTACCAAACTGTCACTAGTTTCCAAATGAAGAACATAGTCAATATTACCCGTCTATCCCACATTACCAGAACATACTTTAGAACTAAGATTGTGTATATTTAACAGTTTTATTTTTGTTGTTCTTATCTCAACAATACTATTTAACAGGTTTTCTCCAAGCCTCATTTAACTCTGCTATTGTACAGATTTATTTGTATGAGTGTAACAAATAATTTATAAAAAAAAGCTTCCTTCCCTATACAAAAGACTAAAGATTGTTAGATATTTTAACTTGGTATTATAGTTTGGTTAGTTTTAAGTGCAAAAGAATGAAATAAAAAATAGACTCATATGTTAAGATTATGTTGTTAGCATAGGAATGAATGGAGGCGAGTAAGGAAGTTGGCTTTAGTGTATATTGCTCTTTTCTTTTTTTGTTGGTTTCCTGATAGATGCTTACAGACACAATCGTTAATACCCGGTTTAACTTCAATCTGTTTTATTGTTTGTAGTATTGTAATTCATGTCATTTAGTACTTATTTTGTGTTTTGTTTATGTTGCATAAAGTGATTTTTGCTTGGTTTATTGGGTTCATAGTTAATGGTGTGACTGGTTAAACAGGTGAAATAATAAAACATTTTTATGTTTCAAAAGATCAACACAAAAGAAATTTCTCTTATGGTTTATAAACAAAGTCAACTTCAAAAGGGTGTGCAGTTTTTCGGATTAAACGTAAAAAAGGTACGAAATTAGGTTAAAAAAAATCTCTTGTAGTTTAAGAAAATTTTATGAATTTACTTTTTTTTGTTATTAAAATGTCAATTAAGTCGAAATGATTTTGTTCTTAATATAATTTTCTTTTCTATTGACCTTTTTCTACTTTTAAATAAAACTTTTTATTTTAAACCTATATAAATTTTTGATCTTGTTTTATTAAATTACAGACATGATACTTTTTTTTTAATATTAGTTTTTACACCTTTTAAAATCGACAATGAGTAATTTATCTTACGGTTAGTGGGTGTTAAATTATCCTAGAGCTGTATTAATAATAAAAGTGGAACAACTAAAACTGGATTCTAAAAAGTTGGAAAAAGTAATATAGGAAATGTGTTAGAACTTTCAGTATTGGCGAAAAATTTTTCATTAAAAAATTAAGGTTACTCATAGAGTCGTTCTTAAACAACAATATTTTACTTCCTTTTCATTCTGAAAATTATTAGGGTTGGTGCAAACTGTCTAAACTAAATGAAGGTTTATAAATTTATAGGAAACTTAACAAATTTTCAATGGAAAAATATAAACCATTTTGTAAGAACAATAAAATTCCAGAATTGAAAAATTGCAAAAAACGTGATCCCAGGACGGATTGGTATCGCAGAACGCAAATATTAAGATATTTTTTGAAATTAGTGTTACACCTACAACATATTTTCCCTTACCAATTGTAGTTTTGCAGCAAAAACATGGTAATTACAGGGCGCTACTGTGTAGATTACTATGTTATAATAGGCCGTTACTTTTTGCATTACTTTAAGATACCAAATAATGACAAATAAAATTGCATTGAATCTGCATAAGCTTGAACTTTTGAATGCAAAAAGTTGATATTTTAAATAAGATATTTAAATAAGTAAGAAAATTTATATTTATTTTTCTTTATTCGATCTTCAATATTATATTATATTATTCTTTTAAATCGAGTTTAAGATATTTTTACAAAAAAAAATGATTATATATTATTTTCTTCCAATATTAGGTCTCCACATTGGGTGAAATATTGAAAGAAAATAATAAATAATCATTATTTTTGTAAAAATATCTTAAACTCGATTTAAAAGAATAATAAGTAAGAAAATTTTACATGAGTAAGGTTCACTATTATTTTTCTAAGAGTAACTGCTTACTTTACTATTTTAAGTAGCCACTCTTTCTTCCCTATGAGTTTTTTTTTGTTTTTTGCTAAGCGAGAGGTTAATGAGCACCCATGAATTTTGGTACTTCGCGAACAAAAGTAATTAAGCCAGTAAATAGACTGGTAAGTTGTAAAACCCTTTGTGTGCTACTTACTTCCCTAATTACTTGGAAATGACTGTTTTTGCGGAGTAAGCAAATACATTTTTGAAATTTAAAAATTTTAAAGTTTCTATAATAAAAATGTAAACCAAAAAAAAAAAAAAAAAACAAAATAAATTCGATTTCATTTCACACATGAAAATTTTAAATTTGTTTGCCATAAAAAAATATTTTTTACCATCCACTTTACTACCGTTTCACACACACCCTATGTAAAATTTGTATTATGCTTTCAGTAGCAGTTGATATTTTCATTGAAAATCAAATTTTATAAATCAGTTCTTTCTACCCTTTTGTTAGTTAAATATTAAAGATTGTTTAAAACAAAATAATATTGGAAATGTATCATTGCTCATAGTATAATATTTGGAAATATAGAGATTTTTTGATAAGCTATGGGTACAATGAATCATATAGGCCCAAGGACATACCATATTAATTTTACTTATAATCGGTCTATGTTTAGACTGAGTACTCATATTTTCCAAAAACCTAATTTATACAATATTTCGAATATATGAAGATATTGTGATAAAACTTGTAAAACAAAATAGTTATAAGTTCATAAGTAGCTGTCTTATATCTGGTAAGTTATAATCAAAAAATAATTACGTAGCATAAGAATATTGTAAAACTAATTTAGATTTGGACTGTGCACCCATATGGAACATATTCACGATTTTCTTATAACGGAATTTTTTACCCATATATATACAATGATTGACACAATCCTACTTAAACCCATTAGAATTTCAGACCGAAACACTGGTTGACTTTTAACCATAGACGGTAGGGCAGAATAAACCTTTTATACTTTTTTTTATATAGTTTAGAATAAACTTAAGCACCGCGCACTAGGTGTTACTTTTTTCATTTAAAGGATGCTCACATTTCTTATAATAATATTTCCTGTGGAAACTTTAGGATTTGAAGATGATTTTGTGAAAAATTTTTAGGTTTATGATATTTGTCCAATAGAAATAATAGTCATATATTTACTTCTGTGAACATAACTTTTTATTTCATATAGTGAAAAAATAAGCCATTATAGGTAACACCAAAAATAAGCCATTATTATATATTTTAATACAAAGCAAAAAGTACGCATGTGGGCATCATTACCTGTATTCCAAAAAATAATGTTACATCATTACCGTTTCTACACTGGGAAGTATTAAATCTGATACTATTAACACGCTATTTATGCAGTTCTCTCAAACATTTTAAGGGTAATTTTTCTAGAAACCATATCACTAATCCCATTATATGTGCAAAAATTATAAAAATATATCTCTAGGGTTTTTAAAAATAAGACCCATACACACAAATAGGGTGTTTTTAAAAATTCTCTACAGATATTTGTAATAAATTATAGATTGTTTATCTTTTATTGCCGAAAAACATATTATTATTTATTTTGATCCCAATGTGACAATATAACTGAAAACATGAGCAATCATGAACTAACCACCCACCTGAGCATATGTTTAATAATCACAAATAAGTAATTGTTGATAAAAAAATCAAACTCACACAAAAGCAGAGGGTTGTAAAAGATACAATTTAACTGACAAAAACGTTTAAAACAATGACTTACATTTTTCTATAGGTTGTCATAAAACTTTTTATATAAGTTAACAACTATTTATGGCATTAACGTAGACTTATATATGGATCAAGGACGAGGAGAGCAAAAACAAAATTCAAATTCGCCATTTGGGGTAGCAAAAGAAAGTAAATCAAAAAGGTAAACAAGTATCATATTATAAAATGACATCAAAACCATAAATTATTGTCTGGATTATCTAAAGAAGCATTAGAAAGCTGCATGGCAAAGATTCAACTGAAAATAAAAGGATTTTTCCAGCCTAACAACAAATGGATCGTAAAAATGTTAAAACAAAATTCTTAATGTGTTTGTTAATTTAAGGGTTAATTGAAAATTTTAATATCTTGCGATTGTCATAAACATTTGTGACAGTTTTATAGGCAGTACAAAGTTTTTTTCTCAAACCCCATTCATTCGCTAGCACATCAGTAGCAGGGCAACAAGAAGTTTTAATGAGTTTAACAAATTTGACAAAATTTTTGCTTTTACCAAAATTGATTCATATTATTTAGATAAGGGGGGATAGAAGTAAAAATAATTTTTTTAATTCAACAATATCATTACAAACATATTTTGTAAACATTTAAGATAATAAATGAGAATAACAAAAAAAAAAAAACAACACTTGTTATTCTAATTAAGTGGCCACAATTTACCTAAATTTAATTTTAAATATTGTACACCAAAGCCATTAAAATAAACAATACTCAATATAATGTTTATTGTATTTGTTTAATATTAAAATGAAAACTTTACATAATAAATTAGATATTTTGTTTTCTTAAGAATACATTAATTTGCAATTTAAAGTTAATTATGGTAGCTTTAATGGAAATTAGAGAAAATAAATGCATGATATATTCATATTATTTAAAATAATATTGATATTATACTCTTGCACTTAAATAATACAAGTATATTAAATTTGAGTTTACGTCGGAGGTATGATAATTTAGAAAACCAAAAATTACTATGAAAGAATTTTTTTTTGTATTCAAACTTTTTTTATTCTAAAACTCTTTTATTGTAAAACTTTTATCGGTTACTAAAATTGTATGGTTAAATCTTACTAAGCCACTGGAAAGTCCATATTTTGGATTCATTGTAATCAGTGTTAATAAGTGACATCAATGGAAAGCTTTTTGACATCAATGGAAAGATTTTTGCTTTACTATTCTAATAATATAATTTTTGCTTTCCAGGTGAAAATGTTTATATATGGTAATATATGGGTTCGTATATTATATAAATTTTTAGAAAAAGAAAAACTATCAGTTAAAAAAGGTTATAAGCCAAAACAATTGATTTAGTTTTTTTTACATATTTTACAGATTGATTTTTGCAAATTACAAAATTCAACGAAATCGACAGTGAAAATTGTCGTTATGGCGTTTTTTTTTGGCAAATAAGACTAAATATTTTTTGAGATTTTTAAAATATTTGAACCAATTAATTACATCAATAGAGGCGAAACACTTACGCTTCAATAGATTGTAAAAATATTTTTTAAATTTGGGGTTTTTGATATCTACGAAATGTTGCCTCATTGTTTTTGTTTCTGTAAAGTATAATAATAGAATGCTGCCATCCATTGACCACCAGTTTCACCAGCCTTTCATCAGTCAAGTGGTAAGATCTGCTTTTTACGAGTGGTCCTGTTTTCACCGATTCCGGGACAAGTCACCATCAGTCCTATAGACTGATAATAATACATGTATGAAAATGAGAAAATATAGCAAAATAACAAACATTTTTGGTAGAAAAAGGAAAAATTATTTATTTTACTAAAGCGTTTTTAACTTTTGGAGAATAAATTCAACTTTTTATGCATATATTATTATGAGTGCAGGGTTGGTTTAATATTTATAGCCACAACCCTCGTACGAGTATACGCAAATAAATGCATGCGAATTTTAGCCTAGAGATTTGTCAAACATTAACTTTTAGATAATGTAAACAGACGACATACAATTAAATACCCAAAAGTAATTGATACACATGAAAATGACAGGTTTCAATTACAAATAACATTAACATGAATATTAACAAATACATGGAAACGCTAACACACACACACATTTATACACTTATAGAATAACATGTTTTTCGACTATAAACATGGCGATTGTCATGTTTACAAACACTTCAATTTCATATGTTTCTATGTGTGTGTGTGTAAGCTACGATAGACATCTAACTAACGTTAAGTTTGACATATAAGGAACCAACTGCGAAGAAGGGAGAAACTGAGGAGGTGTTGATTAAGTGGGAGGTTGTTTAGAAAGGGGTTAAAAAAGAAGACTCATTTATAGGACACTCATATAGTGTGAGTGTATAATATAATTTTCTTGTTAGCCATCAATTAAATAACTTTATTTACACATGAATTGATTATAAAACTTTATTTTGTTGTTGTTTAAAATGTCTGTTTGGTCACTCACACACACACAAACTACATGTCATTACAAATGTAGTATGTTGTTTATTATTATTTTATTCTCTCTATTTTAACCTTTCCATTTATCTTTCGGTTTCTTTTTTTTTTTTTGTTATTTGTTGTGCTGTTTTGTGCAAGCTTTTTTATTTTTTTTTTTAAAAAAGTCCTCTTACCATTTCCGTTTCCTGTTTTTTGAACAAATTTTAATGTATGGTATGGTAACATGTAGTTTTGTTTGCTATTTTTTTTTCCTTACTTTCGTACTCTGTTGATATTTTTTTTTTGTATACATTTTTTTTTGTTTTTAATGGCAAACAGCTTTGATAACAAAATACTTAAAAAAGGATTTAGGTTACATGGAAAACCCATAAAACAACAGTAGAAATAAAAAGTAGTTTGTAACTACGTTCTACATACAAACCAATACCTATGAATGTGTAAATGTATCCATATATAAGTTCACACATAAAAGGTGTGAAGCCACAATCCTTTGGACAAATTGTTATCCACAAAATAAACAAACTATCTTTAACTCTTGCATTTACTTATTTAGTAAAAAACATCACATATACAGCAAACTAAGTTTAAAATACTAACACATATATGATATGATATTACACAGTCATGTATAGAATGTTTTACCTATAAACACAAGTACAACAAACTGATTTGAATATTCATGTATGTAGGTGTATATGGAAAAGTTTTATTTTAAGATATACGAGTTAAAAAAAATAAAATAAAAACATAAACTGCATACAAAGTTACAAAAGGATTGTATAAAATTAAATTTTGAAATAAATACGATTGTTGAAAACATATACATATTTATGTGTATAGACATAAGATATAGTTGCATTCAAAAGTATTATTTTTTTAAGTATTACATTAATTCAAGATTTTATAAAAAAAAAGCAAAAATCTGTTTTTAAATATCTGTTAACCCAGCCAAAAATACGCAAGTGTTGAGTTTCACATCTTATTGTTATAGTAAAACAACTTATGTCAAAATGGTCAAATACTTAAGAATACTTGAAAGTTCTAGAAGCAAAATCGAAATACTACTTTTAAGCTTAGTTTAGTGCATAAGAATTAGTTTTATCTTCTCTGGCATACATCTAAATTCAATACAAATAAATAAAAGTTCGTTCTGAAGTAGATCAATATATTTTTCTTTCTTATAACTTGAAGTTTACGAATATTCTTAATATATATTTTGTTTAAAATATAAAAAAAACAGTTTTTTTTTTTGTTCTGGCATCGAGAGACAACCGACATAGTCAAATGACCTCGGACAAACTTCATTTATTTTTTTAAATTTTTCAATTTAACTGGCCATAATACTTAAAATACCTAGTAAAATCTTTTCAATTGCAAAGCCAGTTGTGATTGTCTTTTTTGCTTTTTAGTAACCCTTTTCAAATTGCAAATAAAACATGGTCCACAAATGTTTTCATTTACCTAATATATAAAAACTAACTACCTAAATTATAGTCATTATCACCAACTAAAGACCTGCACATAGACCAACCAGAAAAAAAACATATTTGGCAAGTGTATAAACAATATAACATTATTTCTTTGGCATGTATAAAGGCACAATTTGCTATGTATTATGTAAAATGTCTTATTTAAGCCCTCATATAATTTGGTAAAACAAATATTAGAGAACGCAGTTAATTTATAGCTTTGGCCCTTTTTTTGCCAAGCTTAACTCATATCAAAGTTGTATGCTGCATGTAATTTAAATTAATGCACAAACACATTTAAAATAATGAAAACACCTAAGTAAACTTAAAAAAAGGACCTTAAAAAGATCAAAGACTGAATGACGACCATCAGAGATAAGGGTTCCCCTATATATGTACGTACGATATAACGGGCATGCATGCACATGTTAAATATTTATTGAATCAATATGTACCTACATTCCCCTATATGACATTGTTTTTCGGTAGTGATAATGACAATGATGGTGATGGTTGTATGTTTAAAAGTTTACATTAAAAATAACAATTTGTTTTACAATTTTACATTAAGTGCACACAAAGAGGCTTTTATATCTTTATAAATTTATCAAAAATTTTAATAAGTAGTGACATATATTTTTTTATTTAAACAACCAATTTAGTTAAAGGATTTATGGAATATTCATGTTTTATGCTTAAAAGTTCGTGTTTTATATAGTTAACATGCAAATATGTTACAGATTAATGTTTTAAAATGTATAAGGATCTAAAACAAACCAGATACAATTACATTGAATTAAAAGGGTCGTATGAAAAACAAACATGATGTGTAAAATAAAATCTCAATTTAAAATGCTTAATTAATTTTAAACCACCAGACGCCTAATTATACAATTACACTAACACACGCGCACATACGCACGCACATTTTGATCTTTAAGTAACCCAGTAAATCATTCATAAACGTTTCACCAGATATTTCATCTGGAAACATAATTGGAAATTACTTTATAATTTGTCCATAGTTTTGACAGAAATATATCTTATTTAATTCGCAAATATGTAAACAATACACAAGTAATAAAAATAAAATTTATTTCAATGGTGTTTATTTGTTTCGTTGTTTCTTTTTTTAAATTTGCTTATTTGAAAACTCACCAACAATTTTTTATAAAAACAAGTAGAGCATTAAATTCGTCTGTATTGGAGTTTTTAAACAGTATTTTCCTTACAGATCAAATAACAAAAAACTGTAATAAAAAAAATATTATCGAGGCGAAAAGAAAATAGTGGTGAAAAACATTTTATGATGAGAAAACAATTTTTGTAGTAAAAAAATTTTGAAATTTTAAAGAGACTTTTGTTGTCAAAAACTTTTTAGAACTCAAAAAAATTTTTGAGATCAAAACATTATTCTGTCAAAAAACATTCTTGGATGTGAAAACAATTTTTATGGTAAGAAAAAATTTGAGGTGAAAAAACATTTTTGTGATGAAAAAATAGTTGTAGTGAAGAAAATGTTTGAGGTCAAAAACCAGTTATTGAAGTGAAAAATTTATCAGGTAAATACCATTCCGCCCTAGACGTCTGATAAAAAATATGGCAAAATGTTTTATTCACCAAAAGCTAATATGAATTTGTACAAAAATTGTTTTCTTAGATATGTATCGCAAAAAGTTTGTTTAAGAAGTCCACGAATTAAAAGAACTTGTAAAATTTTTGCAATTATTTTTTTATATTTTAAAATGGTAGCATTATTTTACCAGTCTTATGGGTAACCACCATAAATGCTCTTCTAAGGATTTTAGCCAGTGAGGTTTCCAACTTGTCTTCTTGGCAGGCAATATGGCGATACAAATCCTAAAGGTGTGAGTAGGAGGGCTTCTGAAAGAAACGAACTGTCGTGATCCCGAAAAAAACTAATAATCACCTTTTCACTAGAAAGATGACTATCATTAGATATGATAAGCATCGTTTCCTGGGCAAAATCATTATAGGGGACATTATACTGGAACGTGATCCTCATGTAGGATGCCCAAATGGGATTTAAACCAGAGAATGATACACTGGCTCTACACTAGTATGTTAAGTAACATCTTGACTTATGCGTCAGTGCTTCTGGTGATTATTCATGATGCTTAGGCAGCAGCGGTGCCATCAGAACCACATTCACTAGGGCACTGGAGACAATTTCGATTTTCGATGAGGGAGGATTGCAACCACCCGTCGGAACAGCAACCACCAGAAGATATTAGACGAGTTTCCGGGGGATACAACATCAATAGAATTACACAGGATCTGCGAGTGTTCAAAAACTGCCAGAAAGCCTTAGTTGAAAGGTAATTTTAAGGGACAATCCAGGCATTTAATCCTGTATGAATGGAAGGACTGGATTGGGCTCCTATAGCTACGTCCTCCATATTGGAAAATGCTTATGCCTCCCGGATCGTATTACCGTCTATCAAGCGGAGTTTAGGACAATCAATAAATTCATTAAAATTATAAATATTGAAGGAATCACCGGAAATACAAGTATCTTTACATATAGATAATCGGATATCCAAGCAAACTCTTCGAACTTTTTATGACCAGCCAATATACACGGGTGTAAGGGAAATCAATAAAATCAGTATTAAAATTATATGACCTAAATATTTAATTTGAGGTACAACTGACGTCAAATGATCAGGTCGCTCAAAAGAGGTCGTCAGACTAGAAATGGTTGATAAATTCAATCGAACGATATTGGACGATGAAAGTGCGTTAAGTCGCACTTTCATACCAAATAACTTTTACTTGGCCAAAATTTTGTAGCATTTATCAATTTCTTATACAAATTTTAAATTTAGAAGAATTTTTTGTTGATTTTAGCAACTCTTATACTAATTTCATTGCACTACAAGTCAGCAAATATGTATGTGTTTACCAACATTACCAAACAATACCACCAAAATAGTTAAATTTCCCGTAATAGGAACAACATTTACATTTACAACATTACAGACTTTTTGTTCTTGGGAAAAAATTAAGTTTAAAGATTGAGGTGAAAGTGGGAATATTAAAGTGAATATTTCTGTTTGATGGGTTATATTGACTGTATAAAAGAAACATGCAATCAAATCAACAATAACGGCTTCATTTGCTTAGATGCGATTAACCGCAAGAATAACTAATTCTCAACTGACCACGTACAAAATGACCGACATACAATGCCACTATTTTTTGATTCACGCGACCTGTGATACCTACAACATCTATGGTTAAAAACACCTTTCAACCTACACGTATCAAGCACACATATGAAATTAAATACATTAAGTAGAAGGGGTGAAAAACGGAGGGAAACCCCTCTATACTTGTTTGTAATTTAGATTTTTTTATAAAATGTTGGACGTATTATACAAAATTATTACCAGGGATGCGACTTTCAGGCAAATGTATATTTGTGGATTGAGAATGGTTTAGATACCAAAGATTTTTTGAATTAGAATTTGGAAAAATTATGACGCTTAATCGGAACTGCTACGTAAGCAGGCGAGAGCCAAGTGTTCCAAAGTATTTAGACGTAAAAAGCTTGTTTACGAACAACGTCTTCGTGCCCAATTTTTGATCGTTCGTTAAGACTCTAAGGTACAATGCTATCAGCTATCTCAACTCTTTTACAGGACGACTAAATACTGACCTAACCTTTTTGCTGAAATGTTTTGTAATAAATTTGTTTGCAATCAACGACTGCTGGAACTTGAGAGAATATCGTGTACTATGCCTAAGACTTTCTTTGGAGATCGCGCAGTTAAAAGGGTTCTTGCGGATCTCAACGTGAAGAAGTCGCCGGGGCCAGATGGAATACCAGAGCTGATGCTTAATTCGTCCTCTTTAAATCTAGATTGTCAATTGGCGAACCTATTTAGTTATTCGTAGGAATCTTCCTCTAATTCTGGAAAGTTGGCAATGTTCAGCCAATCCCTAAGAAGGGTGCTTCCAATAGCCCTGGAAAATATCGCCCAATATGCTCTGTTTTCTCGAAGGTGATGGAGAGCATGGTTAATTGTCTTTTTATTAATTTGCTAGAGCAGAGTAGAGTTCAGTGGTACTGCAAGTTTCGGTTCATTCACCATTTCTATTTCTCATCTTAATTAAATTTCCCACTAATTTTTCCTCGGTTGTAGGCCAAGCCTCTTGGAGGTTAAGGGCAAAATGCAGATGAATGACACACTCAGTCATGATCTCTTGGCAATCTCCGATTAGGGTCAAGTTAATAGGGTTAATTTCAATGCAAATAAGAACTATGGGTCAACATAGAGCTTTGGAGTCGTCAATATCATCAGTTAATATAGATAGAGTCAGTTTGGAGGAATCAGATACTCTTGGTGTTCTGGGCATGAAAATTCAGTATGATGACCATTAGAATTAGCACTTAGTTAAAGCGTCATAATAAGCAATTAAGTGTCTTGGTTTCCTAAATCGGTGTAAGAAATATTTCACTCCATCCTATCTCCTTACTAAGTACATCACTTAAATCCGAACAAAGATGGAATAAAACTCTCATACATTGGCAGGAGCTTTAAATTTTATTTTATAGCTTTTAGACCATGTGTAAGATATCCAGCTCATTCACTTATTGGAGCATCGCCGAGATAAGTCAGTAGGGTACGGGTTTTTATTCGGAATGCTGGCTTATCTAGCAGATCATATGCGGTTTTGATCAACCGTCCAATGAATCATACAACGCATTACAACGAAAATTCGTTAAATGATCGTTCAAGTCATATGTGGAATAGGCTCCTTGCAAAGGTCTTCCCTGATACCTACAATAAATTCAAGTCAAATACCCACAAACACTACTCCCTCTATCCTCCTTCCCATAAATTATTTTCCGAATTCCAACACAGTGCACTGCATTTGTAGGGACATCTACTGCGTGTTTGGTTTACCGTAAAAAATACCTATTTGTAATTTTGTTGCATATTTTGCATTTTTGTTGCATATTTACATATAACCGATTTTTATAGAGCTTAAAAGTCGCTGCCCTGATTATTGTATAATGGAGTTTGAAAACAAACAAAAAATATTTTTAAATCTGTTGATCATGACAACAATAATGTTGACATGCAATATGAAAAAAGTAACCAGGTAATTGATGCTTTAATTAATACTCCTACCTATAATATTCTAAAAACATTTTAATGGCAAGGTATATCATATAATATGTTGCTGGTCAATTAACATAATTTAAGATAATTTAAAAAGGTGGGCCGAGATACGGTGCCATTACATTACCCCAACGAAAATTATCTCAATAAATGGTTTTAGGTGTATGTCCGAAAACCATTTGGTCATAATTCATAATTGCGTAATACCTATTGCTATTAAAACCATTTTATTGAGATTAGTGTGTCTTAAATATCTTTTTTATACTGGTATTTATTTATATATAAAAAAAAAACTATATTTAGCGGATTTGAAAATACTAAAAACATTTTTATAAAAGTACCAAAAAAAAAAGACCATACCAATAAAATACCATCAAAATCCCTATCCAACGATAACACAATTGAATATGGTACCTTTAGTTTTAATATATTAAAAAGCGAAAAAATCAGCGTTGGCAACCGATACCTTTTTATTATCGTTATTCGCTTCAAAACCCTTTAGAACTGATAACCGATACCAATACCGAAAGTCATGATTTCACAAAATTCCGAATTACAAAACAACGAACATAAACTTTTTGAAAATAAAATATGTAAAATTGTTAATAAACATCATTGCTAATGAAAATTCTTATAGCTAACTTTACGTACGGTTATCAACTTTTAAGTTAAGTTGCCAATATTGTGTATTTTACATACAGTGAATTTAATTGGACGAGTTTTTATGAAATTTTTTTAGTAAACTAATGAAGTTTTCTTCACTAATGAATGAAACATTTATTGAGAAAGCTTCATAATTTTATGGAAATTATCTTTTTACGAAACTTATTCACTTAATGTATGCAATAAACCCCTGCCCACAAGCACAGACAGGTCGATCACAGAATTACTTTTTATATTAAAATTTTTGCAAAATCCTAGTGGATTATTTCCTTGTAAGACCAGCCGAAAGCCTACCACAAGCAACCCTTTTTTTCGCTAAGTAGTCGGTGAAGACAATACAGAATTTGAAAAAATAAAGCGATTATGACCTTTTTACATTTTCGGACATAATTCCAAAACAGTAAATTGGAAAAATGTAAGTTAGAGCTATGTTATGATATACAGTAGGAAAATAAATAATTTGTTTCAAATTAAGAGCTACAATGTCTGGTACAAGAAAATCAATCAGAATTTTCAATATGACAAACAAATATCGGTTTCCTAAAATAAATGTATTTTTAAATAAAACAACACATTTTTATCCTCTTCTTGACCACATACGTATAGCTAATTCTAAGAAAGATGTTATTTTCTTAGCTATTATGAAATAAATGTTAAAATTATAGAGTATGTTCCCACCAATTGATATAATTAAATATAAAATACAATATATCATGCAATTGAGATTGGTGATTGTTCATTTACAGGTTTAACCCCTTTTTTTGGTGTTACTTCAATTCTACAATCTAATAAGTTAGGTATTACCTTTTATAAAAAGAACACGTAAATTTTTTTCAGTTTTGGTATTGTACAAATAATAAGAGGTAATGACAATTGTCAGTTAAATATAAATTATTTACACCTTTAAATTAGGGTGGTTAAAACACTGGCTGTAACATAAATAATTATTTATAATTTAATGTGGCCTATAATTTATAAAATAATGATGTTTAAAATTAGAGCTAATGTTAAACTTGTTGGTAATACTTTTAATTTTATAATACTATTGGTAATACTTGTAAATTTATTTTAGATTATTTTAGATTACTAACATAAAGGTAATTAAATGTTTAAATTTTACATTTTTAAAATTTCAATACAAACGTTTTTCTCTTCAGAGCATATTTTTCGTATATCCATATAATTATGTTTGAAAATTTCTTAAAAAATCGGGAAAAGGAGATACAGCAAAAAGGAGATACAAAAATTAGAATTTTTGATAAAATTTTAACCCATTTTATACACACACATCACCAAAGCTTGAATAACGTTAAATATACCACCACTATAGTGCGCGATAGAAGTTCAAATGTGATAAAAAAAAATGCTCATGGGAAACCACGGTATCGACGACCGGTGTAAGTCTGAAATCTCTATTTATTAAAGAATATTCATAAATAAAATTAAAGGCTATTATGCATTTTTACGCCAAATCCTATTCGGCCTTATGGCTCCATAATTTTTTACGACCCCTAAAGCTCTTGTAGCATGCTTTCCGGAAGGCCCTTTGGAAGGTTTCTAGTCATTGTTCATTGCTATTGTTCATTATTTCCAGGAACAAAAATTATAAGTTTATCGTCATCCGTCACAAAATCTTTTTTTTTTCCTTGTTAATTTTTGTATGTTGCTTTTAAAATAAAAAAATGTGTTGTCTGCTTATTTTTCTGTAAGTTATAGTAGTGTGACTTCTGAACTAACTAGTTCAATTAAACAAAATATATACTTAGTTCATTACTAATCGCTCTTTTAGTTCCATCGTTCACTTTATTATCTCTGTGCAGTTGCAATATTATTTCTTTTCAATTAGTTGTTAAAAAGTTATATACATATATATTTTTTAATTTAAAGTAATATTCGAATTCAAAGTCAAACAAAGTAATTGATATACAAAACATTTTGCTTTATATTTTTATTAAAATTCTATTTTTTAATATTTTATATCTCTGTTAACTGAAGATATTCACGAAGACGAACAATATTATTAAAGGGTCAGGCGAACGAAAAAAAATTTGTTATGTGAACAAAGATTCCAAAGGCGTTTGAACTAAAAGACCGAACTAGTTCTTTATAGCAAATTTAACTAGTAAGAGTGTTTATCAAAATGAACTAGTCTAGTATAACTTAAACCAAAAATAAATCATATAATTCGTCACAGAACGCTACGTACAAACTAATTCTGCCTTTAATCGGAGGAACTACTTACAAAAACCTTAGATGAATAGATCATTTTTGGTTGTGTACATATAATGCTTTTTTAATTTGTAGTTATTGTGTGGCTTTGCCTCTAAAAGTTAACAGTAAAAATTAAATACAAAAACGATTCAAACTTTTTGGTAGCCAATAACTAATTTATGAAAATAAATCAAAAACACCCATGTAAAAATCGAAATATATATGAGCATTCATGATCATACATGGGCCTGTATATGATCATACATGGGCATACATGGCTATATACGTCCATACATTGTTCAATATATGACCATACATGATCTCATATATGATCATATATCTTCGGATCTGAAATTTGAGGGTATATGGACGTATATGATCATATACGAGCATACATGAATAATATATGAGCATGTATGATAATATATGCACATATATCACCATATACCCTCAAATTTCGGATTCGAAGATATATGAGATCATGTATAGACGTATATGACCATGTATGCCCATGTATAATCATATACAAGCCCATGTATGATCATATATGTTCATATATATTTCGATTTTTATATGGGCATACTATTTTTATTCCCCTTTTATGCCCACACACACATATCTAATCGCAATTTGAGGGACTATTTTTTTAAACAGTTGTACAGAACCACTTCCAGTAGGTACGTTTTAATATTATTCTTATGATAGTAAAGCTAACTGTGCTAACTTTGAAATTCGGATTTTTTCTATCTGAAACGTAAGGGTGACAGTTCGTACTGCAAAGGCTTTTATAGCGCAAAAAAACAAATCGTATTTAGCCGAAAAACGCGTAATATGTGATTTCTTCTCGGCAAATTAACTTTTTTCTAGATATAGACAGGTGGGCAGAATTTTGAATGCTTTTCGTGAATCAATCGTGATCGAGCGCAACTGTGAGTGAAGCTAAAAGTTATTCAAAGTTTAAGTAGATTACACTCAGAAAAAAAAGTTAGTAGAAAAATTTGTAATCGGTTTTCAATCCCACTCTACTATTTTTGTACTGATTTTTAGTAAAAAATTATTATTTAGCAAATCTTTTTGCTATTTACATTTTACAAATTACAGAATTTTTACAGAATATTTACAAATTTTTGTTGCTAATTTCAGAAATCACTTTACAAATTTTTGAAAACCAATTTGCTAAAATTAGCAAAAAATATTACTAATTTTAAAAAAGTAGTTATTGGAGGAAATGTTATTTCTAATTAAAACTTACACCTACAAACTTAAATTTCCTTAAAATGTTACATATATTAAAAAAAGGGATCGGAAGCGATGATACCGACTGATGTCTAAAAAGAGGACATCCACTTAAAATAGCACTAAAAAGGTTTTTTAGTTCTAAAAATCCGCCCTAAAAACAATTAAAATTTAACCTTAAAAGTAAAAAAAAAAATTGACCAAAATATTTTTCAAAACAGAAATAAAAACAAAATGATTAATTCGTTTTTTAAAAAATATATTAAAAATTTTTGATGGTCGATAAGAAAAATAAATTCAAAGCTTTTTACTAATATTAATAAAATTTAGTATTTTTTTTTGCTGATTTTAACAAACAGATTTTAAATTCCACTTTACAAAAAGTCTACTAAAATTTAGTAGCGGCTACTAATTTTTCTACTAATTTCATTGTACTACACGTCAGCAGACATGTGTTGCTAAGATTAGCAAAAAATACCGCTGGGCTCAAATTAGCAGAATTTCCCGTAATAACAGCAAAATTTTCAGTTGCCATTACAGACTTTTTTTGGTGAGTGTAGAAAGTTCGCGAGTTAATGCATTTAACAAAAACAATTTTTTTGGCTTTTAATATATATTTATTTAAATTAAACTCCCTACGCCCAAAATCTGTATTCCTTTTCACAGTTTATTTTTGTAGGATTAATCTATATTCAATTCAAAGCCCTCGTATTCGTCATTAATTTTCATTGCTATACCCCAAGGATCATAGTTACAAAGTTGAAGCAATTCGATGTTTAACTTTTACTATTTGCCCAAAATTTTGCATTCTATTTCCAGAATTTGCGAGATTCACGTAAATCACGCTTTAGTGTGATTGAAAGTTTAATTTATTCAAGTGAGCGTAAGCAGAAAATAATCGTGAGCGTGTGTGAGACAAACTTAATGTACGCGTACATCTTTACTTTTTTCTACCAAACGTTTGTCCTATTTTATAATAAGCACGGTTATTAAAGAAATATTAAGTACCGGTTTTAATTTTGATGAATTTCTGAAAACCATTCCTCAAGTATAGACCAGAGTCATTAACAGGGACAAATGACGATGACACGTAAGCGATCGGTTTTTAACAACTTTAAAAAAAAACTGTAAACCAAATTTGATGTTATAGTCTTAAATTTCTACAGGACTGATGGTATAACATTGCAATTTTTTTAATATTCACAATACCAGTATTACTCAATTTATTTTACAAATTTTTATGACATTTCTATATGCCGCTAAATTTAAAATTTACACAACAGGCCGTTATTGGAAAGGCAAACACAATATGTTGGAATACATATATGTATGTATGTTACATATGAGTACAAAAACAATGACTTGTAAATATTTTTATTTAATACTAACTACACCATAATCCTATCGGGCTTTTAGTTTGCCATATATTCCTTTATATCCTTTTTCTTTTTGTTATTTATAAATTGTTACATGCATATTCTGTTTTAACAAGTTTAAATATTTTTTATGTATTTTCACTGATGGGCATATAAATAGACAGAAAAATGGAGAATAACTACATACATTATGTATAAAAAAAAATTGTAAAACTATAAAAACAACAAGTTTACTTACAATTAACATTTAACGTGGCTGTGGTTTCCAAGCGCTGTCCCTCATTCATGGCACGATTCCAAACTACACATTTGTATTTGGCACCATCATCCTCACGGCGTGGAACAATGGAGAGTGTTGCATTGGTGGGTTGATCCTTTGAGCCTCCTTTAAGCACAACAGCTTGCAGTAAAGCATTGTTACCCTCACGGTACCAGCTGCAACAACAAACAATGCACACAAATAGACAATACAATGGGGGAAACGGAAATGAAATACAAAAACAAGAGAAAAATTTTTAAATAAATTTGAAAAACAAAAAACTCCAAAAAACAAAAAAGATTCAGTGAAGGGATTTTTTTTTTTATTTATTTTTGGGTAGTATTCATGTGAAGTTTATCATGCTCATCATCATCACTGCTAGCAAATAGTACTTTTAATTTTTACTTTGTTAAGTGGCTTTATTTTGTTTTATTTATAAGTAATTTCAACTATTCCTTTTTATTTTCATTTACTTCCTGGTTATCCTTGTTATCCCTTTTGGTTTTATTATTGTATATATGACTAACAGTTTTATGATGATGGCTTACATAAGTATTGAAACAAAAACACATTGAATTTTGTTGGCTTGTTATACATTCCTCCTTACAACTATATGTACAGTTAAACCTAGTCAAGATGAATTCGAACTAATTTATTATAAACGAGGTTCGTGTAAGCCAACGTAAAATTCGTTTAATAATTTTTAATTATGTACAAAATATTTACAGTTTCTTAAAACAATTTCCAAAATTCTACAAATTTAAGCAAAATTTCAGATTCAGTTTAAAATTTGTCACAATACAAAAAAAAACTTAGTTTTTAAGAAGTTCGTATTTGAAATGAAATAAAATATGAAATTTTGTTTTGTCAGAAACAGTTCCTTCGAATTACAAAGATGTTTTTTTTATATATATAAAAAGTTAGCTAAACATTGGAACTTTTAAAATTATCCGAGTTCATCGTAAACTTATCCGTGTTTTGCTGTATTAACATTTTTGGCTACTTCCGTTTAACATAATTTTCAATTGCTGTTAAACAGTTTGGCTTAACTGAAATCTAATTGCTTGTCTTGCAGAAACAGAATGTTAAATTAAAATTCAAGTGAAATGTTTCTCTTTTTTATTTCAGTGCTAATATGAAAACTTTTCGCTTATATATAATTAAAAATTTAGTTGCAAACTTATACCAATTATTTTGTATTATTTGGAAAAAGAACTGAATATTTTATGGGAATAAAGCAAATTTATTAAAAAATATCTACAAGGACATACCTAATGGGTGATCTCCGTTCTTAATGAAATTCTGATGTGGCATATTAAAGAAAAATAAATAACGCGTATTTTTAACGGCCCAATCTCAAGTTTATGCGTTTAGAAATAAATTTATTCGGTTTTTGTATGAATTATTTCCTATATTTTCGGATCAGGGTTGCCACATATTTAAAGTATTTAATATATGGGTGAAAAAATATTGAATTTTGGTGGTTACAGCAACTTTAAATTAAATTATATTTTTATTTGTGAAAGCCAATATTCAGCTGTCTAATTTAATATTTATAATCCACATAATGATTACTACGTTCCACAAAATTTTATTTTTAGAATTTTCCGGTATTGAGTCATGGCATTCATATTCATGGTTCGCACTCGTGCTTACTGCACTGCACTGCATTTAATTTTAATTTTCTTTGAAATATTGCTATTATAGGAATATTTTATTTTAATAGAAAATATTATTAAATTTTTGTCTTTTTCGGCATTTGAAGTCGGAAATTCTACCAGCCAACCTATATAACCCCTACACCACAAACACTTATAAATTTTAATAGCTAAATTTGAATTTATATAATTTGTAAGGATAACAATTATAATAAAATTTGTTTACTAATACCATTCATTAGTGACGCCTATAATTAATACAATCCACAATTCGGTTGGTTTCACTGAATGGTATATTTGACCAGAATAACCGTATTTCTAGTTGGGTCGCAAAGAATACACCTAGTTTTTTCTCTATGTGACCTGTTAAGACCAGTCCTGTGACATGTCACAGAGTGCAATCGACCCCCCCCCCTAGGACAAGACCATTTTAAAGTGACTAGTCGCTATCACAATCAACTGGTCAACTGAGGTGTCCTGGGATGGGTCCTTTTCTTGCAGGTTACTTACTACAATACTTTTAACATAATTTTCATTCATTCAACTTGGAAAGAAATTATTTTTTTGCAATACTAGAAAGGGAAACAAACAGACCCAACAAAATTTTAGTATCTCGATAAAATTATGAACTGAAAACAGGTGAACATATTAATTTTACGCTTAATTAAATAAATTTTAAAATTTATTTTATAAAAAATTTGCAGTAAGCGACATAAGGGAATTAAGAAACAAATTTATTATGCGAGTTAATTTTTTTTCTTGCTGGTTTATTTTATTCATTTTCATCATATCATTTTCACTTAACTACATAAATTAAAACAGCACGTGTAAAAGTTTGCAAAGAAAACAATTTAAAAGTATGGGAAGAAAAAAGAGAAATAAAATTGCTTTTTAAAACCCATAAAAAATATATGGAATTTTAAACAGTAAAAGCTCTTAAATGATGTCTTTAATATATAGAAAAAGTATGTGTTATGTTATGCAATTGCATGTTTATAGTGAGCACTGCAAAAACGATCGCGACAAATATATTTCCGATTCAAAATATTTGCAAAAAAAGGGGCATCAATTTATTGTTGCATTTATTTGCATTTTGGCATTTCTACTACAATTTTTAAGCGTATATTTTCGCATGAAAGTCTCTGCTGTGATTAAGTAAATTAAGTCAATAAGCTCGTTAAACTCTTACATGTGATATTTGATTTTGGCGTAACGATTGAATGTTGTTTTAAGCTTTACTGGGTAGTTCAATTGTTAAATATCAATGCTAATTAAAAGCTGTGATAATAATTTATTCAATATTCTTATGGTTATGGTTTAATTTAAAAATTGTTGATAGAGATATATAACAGCTTTAGATAATTTTAAAGCTCAACAGTTAGAGATTTTACTTTACGCACTTCTTTAAGCTACTTTTACTTTAACACACATTTAAATGTCCACGAATTATTATTGCTATTCATACTATCACAACAGTAACTTGCTTTGTAGTGTAATTTTATATCGTATATAAACAAACTCAGCATAAAAAGGAGAAAATATAAAAGTAAATCCCAAACTGAAAATAAACTATATATTACATACCTTATCGTTGGATCGGGTGAACCACCAATGCTACTACATGTCAATTCCATGCCTTTATCTTCGGTAGCAATAGCTACATTACCAGGCGATATAACGGGCGGATGTGGTGGTGTAAGTACAGTTAAATTATAAAATTCTTGATGCACATCAGCACCTGTGCCTTTGGCCTTAATACGACACTCAAAACGGCCATTATCACGATTGTATGAGGCATTTTTAATTTGCAAATCGTAAATGCCGCTCTTAGGACGAAAATCAAGCCTGTAAATGAAAAGAATACAAAAAAAATGTTTGTTAAAATCAAATTGATATTAAACGTATTAATGTAAAATGTGAAAAAGAAACGAAAAAGAAAGTATGACCTTAAAAAGATAAAAATAATTGAAAATGTTACACATATTATTCACAAGAATGAAAATAAAATGGAAAATTTCGAGGAAAAAATAATACTTAAGATGAAACACAAGATTAATTGAAGTGAATTTCAATTGGAAGAGAAAACTTAACGATTCTTTCAGGTTACTTAAATCACTTGAAATTGAAATAACTTTAATTAATGGGTTACTTACAGAAAAGTATATACTACTTGAATTACTCCATAAAAGCTACAACTTTTATATTTACTCTAAAATCTCATTAGTTTTTAAGCTTTATGGTCTTTACTATTTTAAGGGCTGATGCCAGAAAAATACACTCACAATATTTTTTTCCTTAAAGTCTATTGAATATGTACATTAAAACAACCCATCAGTTATAAGGAGATCTGCTAACACAGATGGTCCGTAATTTTGTGTATTTTTTTATTAATAGAAAAGTTATAATAATAATTAAACTATTTATTCTATTGAAATAACAACGGATTTGCTTCTAAAGTAACCATTAAACCCTTACTGTAAATAAATTTTCATTTTCAATTACCCAACCCTTACCCTTACCCTTTTTTCAATTAAGATTTGGCTATTTTTATAGTTTTCACAAATAATTGAATGAAATATATATAAAAGTTTTTGGCGTAATTTATTTCTAAAATTAATCGCCTCTATTAATCGATTAATCGCCTATGTTTCGGTTATTGTCGAAACAAATAATTTCAAATTAAAACAAATATTTGACCTGAATAATTGGTTAAAATATGCCGATTAACCGGTTAAATTTTTAATATAAATTTTTCAATATTTTTTATTAAAATTTCCTAATTTTTCAAAGCAAATACTACATAGGCTTGAATAGACAATTTTTAAAGATTTGTTTGAATTCCTATAAAAAATTCTATTTAGTTCATTGCAAACTTTATTTGTTTTATATCGATGTTATATAACAAATAATTGACATAATAATTCTTCAGGAACTTTGTCTTTTCTTACACAAACAGGTTACTTTTTAAATAATTTCAAACAAAAATCATTGATGTTAAACCCGACAGAAGAATTGTTTATAAAAGAAAAGAAGTTGCTCTACAAGTTGTTTTTGGGAACAGAAAGTTTTGCAGTTAAATTATTGATCCAGTTTCTAAGAAATAATTTTCTTTCAAAATTTTTTAGATTCTGAAGCAATTTTAACGTTCAAAAATGAGAACTTGTTTAAATACATTGCATTTTTCGATCTCGCAAAAAAGATCTCATCAGAACCCAACGTTTTAGAAAATTCTCTAAATGTACTCGTCATGTATGACTACTGGAGATCTTGAGAAAATAAATGTTATATTGAATAACATATTTCTTGTTTACATTTGCTACTGACCCTGTGAGAGTCAACAATCCATTTTGTCACAACGGCGAAGTAGTATATATCGTTCTGTAGTATCTATTTATTGTAAATAAATATAATTTTTATAAGATTAAGAGATACTGCTTTTATTTTTATTATTTTTATTACTGAAAAAGTAAGTTTAATTTTTAATTTGTTATTCTAAATACGCAGTTGTTCTCTACTGTCTAATATATATGTAATAATAAAGGTACTTGTATAAGCTATTTAATGATACACATATATTTTGATATTGGTTTTTTAGTTTTTGTGAAAAAAATATCATAACTTTCACTTTAAATCCGCAACTACTGAAGGTGGGGCTCCTTATAAAAAAAAAAACAAACCCAATATTTTCGGTCAGTAGGGTTAAATTAAAAACATAAACTAAAACAAATTCTATAAAAAGTTATTGATTTTGACAGAGCCTTGTTAGTTTCGCCGATTTCCTTACAAAACTTTCCAATTTTAACAAAGTTTTCATTTCGGGAAAATTCGAGAATATTTTATATTTTTCCTTTTTATATTCCCTTCGAAAAGAGACTGAGATTTATACAAAAGTTACCAGAATTTGTGTTATTTCTGCTGCACTCAGAGAACTAAATATGTTGGTAAAACTTACTGCAGTTGCAGTTAAAAATCTGTACACTGTAATTTTACTTAAAATTAACTTACAATGCATTTATGTTTAACTTTAGTACTTTATTTTTTTATTAGAAAAATTTATGTACATCTGCGTTTTTATATTTTAAAGAATAGAAAAACCCAAAAAGATATTAGATTTGGAGAACTGAAAAATACCATACTCTTCATCAAAAATTTAAAGGAAAAATCGTAATTTAGTTGTTGTTTTTATAAGTAAAAATTGTCAAACCTGGCAACACTGAATAAATCCATATCATTCATATAATAAATATTTCAATGTCTAATTTTAGGCGAATTTAGTTTTGGAACCTTTTTATTGAAATTAACAAAACACATTTTCCTCATAATTAAGGACAGAGGGCTAATATACAGCAAATATTTAAGGGTTTGTTTAATTTTTAATGTTTTCTTTCTTTCATTTTTTTTCTTCTTTTAAGATATATTTATTATACATTATTTCACGTTTAATATAATTTCCTTTTAAACCCTAGAGTAAAATACAATTTAAGTTTGTTCTTTGGTATTTTTTTTTTGTATTAATACATTTTGGCCTAAATCAAGATAAATGTTTTAGTACATTTAAATTTATGATATCTATTGGAAATAAATTGAAAAAGCAACCTGTTTATTTAAACATTTTTCTTATTTTGTTATGTTTTGACCTGTGGCACTCAAAGAAAAATAAAAAAGTAAAATCATAATAAATAATTGACAAATTATCAATAATATCAAAGTGCTATTGGGAAATTTTTCTTATTTACGCTTCTTAAGCATAATATTTTTTTTTTTATTAATACTACTATATCCGAGCTCCCTTCCTTCTCATATTACAAACTTTTTTTATATGTTCCAGTCAATGTATTGTAAAAGATGTAAAAATTTTAATATTAGTTTCAGTAGTCACCTAAGTAACCATTCAAAGGGAAAACATAATATAAATAAATATACAAAAGTCGTAAGGACGTTAGAAAAAATATATATACATTAATGCATATAAATTTCAAGTGTCCTTGAAATATATGTATATATTTATATGTTTTTGTATACATATTTTTCTTCTTTTTTTTATATTTCAATTTTCCTTTGCTTATACAATATTAAAAGTCCATACAGATGGTATATGTTAGTTTATATTTTTCCTATTAAACTTTAAGTGGCAACTTAAAAATTACCAGAGTGAACTCAAAAGCAGAAGACAATGTTAATGAAGCAAATTTTTCTCATAGGTTTTTTAGTACAATCTTTTTTTTAAATAGTATTCATTAAAAAGATGGACATTCCAACTGAAAGAACTCAATCAAGTTTAGGTTCTATTCAACATATGATACTTGTTAAATTGTTTAAAAAATTTATATGAAAAAATATGTATTATAAACAACAAATGTTCAAATGAATAAAAACAACCCAATAAACATTGAAAAGTTGTTTAAATATTGCTTGTATTGTGCTTTATTTTGAGTGTTTTTTTTTTACAGTCAAAATCAAGTTCATACGAGTACAAATACAAATACTTTGTTTCATGTTTGTTTATTGTCAATATTTTAAAATAAAATTAAAACATTTGTTCGAATTTGCAATTTTCCTGTGGAGATTTTATAAAATCTGAATTTCGTCAATAGATTTAAAGGAAAAGGTAAGCCACATTAATTTGAAGCTTAACTCTGTCCTTACATTTTCTTTTTTCTTATTTCAGAAAGATCCTACAAATGTCTACGCTTCGAAATACAAAAAGAACTAGTGAAAAAAACATCGAAAGTTTAAAAATCTAGATTAAATATACAAAACTTAAATTAAAAAAGGTTAATAAATTGTACGAAAACCGACCATTACCGTGTTCTTGTGGCTTTCTTAAACTTGAAGTTAGGGCTTCAAAACTAATGTTATTATTCTGTTGTTCGAACTTAAATTGAACCGTAATGTTCGCTTTCTGAAATATTCTTAAAGTATGTGTACTTAAAGTATAAATCAAATCTTGAAATTGGAAAACATGACGTTAATAATACTTGATTTAAGCTTTAATTCCAGCACAAATGTTTATTGGGAATTACAAAAGCGTTTATTTTGCTTCATTTAATTATATCCTATTTATTTATTACTTAAATTTGCATAGAATATTTATATAAAATTCGAAAAAATAATAAAGAAATTCAAAAGATATAGCAAACAAATGCAATTATATGTATTATAAGAAAAACTGTAACACAATGGCTAACGTAATTCTTAGGTAAAGTTTAAGTGTTTGAAGTAGATCAACACTATTAAAGATTTTTATTTTGTGTTTTTACTTTTTAAATATTTAAAAAATCCCCTTTTCAATGAAGTTTTAAAAAAATGTGAATATAAAATTTTTTTTAATAGAAATACAAAATTCGATTCAAAGTAATTTTATATTCAAAATCTTGCAAATTTTGTTAAGGTTTTTGTCTTCCTCTATCTATAAAGAAATATTAAATCGAGTTTGTTTATTTAAAATTATACCGGTGTTTTTTTTAAAACAAAATATATATGTAGTGTGAATTCAAGTCATAAATGCAGAAAAAATTTGTCTTATTTTCTATTAAAAATTCGTAAAAATTTTTATTCTGACATTTATCAAAAAAGTAGAAATGGCGACAAAAAATTTTGCGAGTTCACTCCTTAGTAGTTCGTCCCTAATGTAAAAAAACAATGGGTAGCTGATTCGATTAAAAGAACATGTTTTTAATGGAAGAAAATAAAGAAAATTAAAAAAGAAATAAAAAAATAAAAACAAGTAAAAAGGCTGAATTCTGCTGTGCCGAATCTTTGAATACCCTCCACCAATATCCTAAAAAGATGTTCTCTACTGTTTTTGATTCAAATAATATATAAAAACTTTTGAAGTAAAATTATGTAGGTGAAACAATTTTTTAAAGTGAAAAACTTTTTGGATGTGAAAAGAACTTTGTTGGTGTAAAAAAAAAATTAGAGGTGAAAAAAATTTTTTGAGGTGAAAAAAAATTTTAGTGGTGAAAAATACAAAATATTTACTGCTAAGCGACTGGTGAAAAAAATATGAGAAAATATGTTATGTACCAGTCGCTACTATGAAATTGTTCTAAATTTGTATGGGCAATTTATAGGCACCTTTACATTTTCACTAGTTTTTTTAACCATGCACTGCACAAAAAACACATTTTAAAGCATAGTTTTTGGCAAATACTCAATTTTGTTCCGGCTAATGGGGACTAGCTCTGCAGTAGAATATGCCTAATGGAGAGAAAATATTTGCAACGAATGTTCTTTCTTTAAAAAATTATAGTGTGTTTGTCTCAAAGACATTAATTTATTAAAGAAAGAACATTAGTTGAAACTATTTCCCAATAGGTGGCGCATCTGAAAATCAATTCTCCCTATTAGGCATATTCTGCTACAATATGCAAGAGGGTATTATTGATTTTATATTTCGTCTGTAACATAATAGAATGTTTGCCAAAAACTATGCAAAAATATATGTTTTATGTGTATATTATTCTTTAATTTTCTAAATCAATATTCATTTAGATGTTTGAGAGCACAGTATTGCAATTTATCGTATGTGTATTTATTTATTTGGAAAGAAAGATTTAACATAAACATGCATTTTTCAATGCCTTAATACTTAAAAATTTTACAAATTTAACGAAAAAAATACCATTTTGAACTATGAAAATTTGTTTTTAAAATAAAAATGTAAAACAAATGTTTTTACCACGTCGAACATTTCAAAAATTGACTTTAGTATTATGAAATAAGTCTGCTATTGACAGATGAATGTACTAGAAATATGTAAATATGTATTAAATGTTATATTTGTGGTTACTAAGACAATTGAAAGCCAAATCCAAAGCCATGCCGACCTAGGCATGGCGCAGGGTATTGTTATCTATCTACTTGAGCGGCATCTACTGCGAAGTAGAGACACTGAAGCAATTCTGCATTTTGCTCTATCTTTATAGATTAATGTCTTTGATATAAACGTCTGGTTACAGAAACAAAAAATATATTTTATATATTATAAAAATATATTTTATCGAAAAACCAACAAAGCTTAACAGAAAAAAAAATAGATACAGAAAAATTGTACCAATTTGTATGGAAAATTTATAGGTACCTTCACATTTTCACTCATAACTTTTGAGCTGCTGGACCGATTTTGCTCATTTTTAATACCAAACTGCTCGGGAGGATGTTCAATAATCTGGGTAAAAATAGGCATCTCCGCTGGCGTCTTCGCGTCGTGATCGCCATTTCAACAGACAGACAGACCGACAGACGGACATGGATAAATCGACTTAAAATTGCATAAGGATCACGAATATATATACTTTATGGGGTCTTAAACCTCTATTTCGATATGTTTCAAACAGAATGACAAACTGATATATACTCTCACCATATATAGTGGAGGGTATAATAAACAAATTTAGAAAAAGAGTAAAGAAAAGAAAACTTGTTCCGGTATTTTATATTTTACTCATTAAGATTTATGTCGAAATGTGCGAACAAAAGTCGAATTATTTAATCATAAGTTTTATGACTCTCATATTGCGTAGTTTATATGAAAACACTATCATTATCGGTAATATATCGAAATCGATAAATATATATATATATATATTCCGAAGTCATCAAACTCCTGGGAATTTGAGGGAATTTAATTATTAAAATGTTTAGACATTAGTGGATTCTGAATTCTGATTTGGGCGTACCCCGCATTTGTGACATCCTCAAATAACGTGGCCGACTCAAGATAAACACTCTACGCAAACAAAAATTTGGAAGAAAATTGTTAGCATGCATTCCTTTTTTGCAGATAAAAAATTATTTTCCCGATTTTATTTCAGGTATGTTTGTTTTTCACAAAAAAAAATTATTTTAAGAAAAAAAAATTAGTTTTCCAAAAAAAATAGTTTCCGTTAAATTAAAATTAATTTGTTTATGTAAATAAATATGTCTCTTTAAGCTAAAAAAAAAGTATTCAATGAAAATCCATGACCTCCGAATTCATTTTACGTTTCCCCGCATAAGGGGCGCAAATCGCATTTCAAAATTTATGTTTATATATCTCAAAATTAGGACTTTTAAATTGGTAAGAAAAAAAATGTCTTTTTCTTTTTTTTTTGGAAACGAAAGCCCCTACAGGATATTGATATATTTGCTGCCTATTTTGAAGCTCTATTTTGTTCTTATATATTTAATGCATAAATTACATTTTGTTGTAATTATTCGTTAAATAATTGTTTATAACCTGTTATTATATTATACTAATATCTTTTGTTTATAATGTTTTTCGATTGTTTTGTAAATTTGCAATCACAATCATGTACTTTTACATATTTGGATAATAAACAAAAAAGAACAATATATAATTTGCTACAATTAAACAAATGTAAACAAGGAACAATAAAAAAATTTATATGTTTTTTATTTCAATCAGTTAAAAAAATGAATCTCAATTTGCAATTTGTAATTAAAAACTTGAAGTATTACAAAAAGTTTAGCATATAAAAACTTTATTAAGTTTTTACAAATATATATGCTGTTAAAAAAAAAACTTCGTAACCAAGCTTTAAAGCATGAAATTGCTAAAGTTTGATTTACTATATTAAACCTTTATTAAAAAATTGTATTCGAAAAGGAAACGAAATTTAATTCTGGCAACACTATTAAGTATTCTTTAATGTTTCCAATTATTCGGCTTAGGCGCTTAACTGTATAATGCACTATTCGAAATATCACTTAAATTGCTTAACCAGGTCTATGGGTTGACGATAAATCGATTAGTCGTTAATGCAAAACAAACGTATTACGTTAGCGATTTATCAATAAAAAACCAAAGAGGTGAGTTTTTTTTGGAAGATATTAAGATATATCGATGCATAGGTTTATAAAATTTTTGTCCAGGATAATTTAAGCAGGTCATAATTTTTTAGGTTCTTGTGGAACGCTTACAAGCCGATTTTGATAAAACTCTAATATGTAAAAGGAAAGGTGAATCTAAGATTTTTATGTTCCGCCTCCCAAGTTTACGGGATAAGAATTGTTGCTGAAAATTGGTATTTTATTTATTTTAACATTTATTCCAAAGGTATTGTATTAAAAGTGATTTTAATAGAAAGAGATTTCAAAACACCTTAGATATTTTTACTAGTTTTGTTATTAATCAAAAACACATAAAATATTTGTTACTTAATAACCCAAGGGCTGTCAAATTTCCATATAATACTCCTCATTAAATTTCATACAACTTGTAAATTTATTCGAGGTTTATCAAAACTGACCGTGGAAAATATATTAAAATTTTTTATATTGCTGTTCAAGAGTAAGAGATCAAATAATTTCTGTTTTTTGCTTTAAATACTCGGAACACTATCCGTAAATTAAAATAAGAGACCGAACATTTTTGATCTAGTGTTGTTATATAAAAATTGCGAAGTTTAGCGAAATTTACACTAAACATCAATCAATGTTAATAAAATAAATTCTGCTTACTACCTACACTAAATGTATCAGCTGTGATTAATTTAATAAAAAAATCGTTAGCTAGTTTTTGAGTTAGAAAGATATTCATAAACCGTGTCCTGATGGTGTAATACATTTTTTTAAAATTTTGAATTTACATACTTTTTTCTAAAACTACCTAAGATTTGTAGAAAGTTTAAGAAAAAAAATTAAAATATTCGTATTAAAAACAGAAAATCAAAAAATCAAGATGAAATATACAAAACTAAAATTATAAAAATCTATGAATGTTAAAGAGTTTATAAATTTTACCAAAACCAATCACTAACGTGTTTATGTAGCTTTGTTTAAACTTGAAATTAGGGCTTGAAAACAATTGTTATTATTATGTTGTTAGAACTTGCATTAAACTGCGGTTCAAAGCTTGCTTTTAAGTATATTCTCACTGTGCGTTTTGCTGGAATATGCTATTGAATCAAAGTGCAATTAAAGTATAAATCAAGGATTGAAATTGGAAAACTTGATTTAAGCTTTAATTCCAGCAAAAATGTTTATTGGGTTGTTTCGACATTAACCCAAATAGAGGCGAATAATCAACAAACAATTATATTCTGTCTTTATGTTATGGACGATATCTCAATATCCCGTTAACATTAATCTTAATTTTATATGTTAACAACAGCAAATGTGTCAGTTAAAGTCACAGTTAGTAGCTAATTGAACATTGTGTTAATGGGATTTAGTCATGAACTTAAGGAAGGTATCAGATGGTTTGATCAATCCTTCATGTGATCCAAAAATATTTTTTAGAGTGGAATATAAAATATAACATTTACTGTTTTTCTTCCGTGTAAATCAGAAACATTTTTCCTCACCCTCTCAAAATTATTCCGGTAGAATTAACTGCAAATTACAGCTAAATTACAGCTAAATTAACTGCTATTGATATTAAACTGATGCAAAAACACTTTCTTTTCAAATTTAACTCACAAATACTTATGTAACTTGTCAAAAACAACCAATGGCCTTAGTAAAATTAACTGAAAAATGTTGTAAAATACATTTAAATTTTTTTGTCCATTTTCAAAAAGAAAACGTGAATTATTATGCAAAAAAGTTCACAAAAAATATATTAATAACTGCTTTTAAAATATTTTGTATTTTTTTTTAATAAACTGTCATATCATGAAAATCAAATAATAAAAAATTGATGATATATTATATATTATATAACAAAACCAAAAAATCATTATAATAAATTTTATGTTTAAAAATAAAAATTATAATTTTCTGTTAAATCATGTTAAAAAATTCTGAAAGTAGCAACATCAAGTAAAATCAAATAAAATTCTATGATCTAGCAGATTTTTTATATGCTTTTTAAGGTATTTTTTACACGAAAACGCTGCTTAAGCAGACAAAAAAAACAAAATCATGGTTATAATAAAATGAAATTCTTAATTAAAATTAAGTCGTAACACAATTTAAGCACAAGTACAACAAATGTCTTTAAAGTCATTAACTTTATGCAAACTTTGGTTGTTGTTCCATGGTTGGCTGGAAATTTGGTTGGTTAAATGACTACATAGGTTGGCTTAACTTCATTCATTTGCCTGCTACTTTTTCTTTTTGGCTGCCTCATTTGGTTTGGTAGTTGTAGTAGTTGTAAGTAAGCATACTTACCACCGCATTAATATTTCATTAGTATGCAACTGCTGCATTCAAGAATTCTTGGTTTTTTTTTATTTCTTGGCTAAATGAGTTGGCTATTTGTACTGTCCTGTTATACATACACTTCTTTATTTCATTCGCTAATACTTGCTATGTTTCTGTCTGTATAACAAAACCATAAATATTTTTGTGATCCAAGTATACTAAAGAAAACCTTAAGGACTACTTAAAAATCTATAGCCAATCCAAATCTTACAAGAAACTTTTACAGAGGTTACAATTTTATAAAATTTAGATATGTCTCAGAGTACAACAGACAAATATCAGTAATGGGTTCTTATTACTATTATCTAAAAAGTAAGTATTTGGGTTAACTGCATAGAGATTGGTGTCAAAACTCATTATTTGTATTAGTCGAAGTAGTTTTTGTAAGGAAAGTCGAAGCCCGGTATAAGGAAGAATCGGAATAACGAAAATGCGATATAATGTACGACCCAATTATTTGAATTAACTACGAGTATTAATAGTTTGAGATTTTTTTTTGTTTCCAAACCTTCTAGTTTAAGCGTGTACCTTTTTTAGATTTTTAGTAATCTCAAAAATTTTCAAAATGCTTCAGATGAAGTAAAATTTACACAAATATATGTTGCGGTAAGAACGCCCCCATAGGCTAGTTGGTTGCGTGCTAGCTTATCAGTGCGGGGGTCGTGGGTTCGATTCAAACCAGAGGCTCTGGTCTGTTTTCGCTACAACGAGCCGATAGCCTTCGTTGCTAGTGCTCGGTTAGAGTATTAAGATATAATTTTGTAATTATATGTTTAATAAAATAAATAAATAATAAATATGTTGCGACAAAACGAATATATTGGTATAACGAATGACCTTGTATGTAGTCAAATTCCCTACTTGATGCAAATACACAAAAATTTTACATTGCTTACCCGCTGCATTCTAAAAAAATAAAACTAAGTAGTTACAAGAATAACTTGTTATTCGTATGCTTATATGCAATTTAAATAAGTAGTTACAAGTCTATAATAAATATACTTTATAGATTCGTGAAAATACTTTTTCGTATTTTCATTTGTTTTAATATAAAATATATTTATTAGGTATCAAATGAAAGGTTTTTGGTATTAATATCTTTTTCAAATAGCACATTTGTATGGTAAATTGTTATTGGTTTGAGTTCAAATTTGTATATAATAATGCTTATTAAGCTGTTTTCCTTAACCTGTTATTCGAATAAAATTTTGAAATTGATCGATTAATCGAAAAAAATTTGTGTGGAATAATATTAATTTTTTTTTGTTATTTTAATAATTTAATTTCAAAAACATTTTTTATTAATTGAGCTCATATACATACAAAATACATTTATTGAGATCGTGTTGTGTAAACATTCTTAGTAGTGTTTTCAATTATTCGACCCTGACAGTTAATCGGATAGGTCATTATTCGAAAAATAAAGAAAATTGATTAATCGGTTACTCGGGTCGATTCATCGTAAAAATTGGCGTTTAATGCAAAATAAATGTATTTCTTTCATCAATAAGAACACAAAGAGCTGCTTTTTGCTGAAATATCAAGTAAAGTCAATTGCATTGATTTATAAAGTGTTTGTTTAGGACAATTCAAAGTATCCTGAGATTTTTTAAAGAATAATGCCTTATAACATTGGGGTTTTTCAGAGGGATCTGAAACGCAGGGAAGATAGTGTTTTACCGAAGTGGGACATTTTGTCGATTGAGTTGGCTTTTATTTTCCTTATATGAAACTGTCCAGAATAAAAAAAAATGCCTAAATAAACAAAAGCTGCCTTCAAAAAAATCCAAGAACAAATTCTTAAAAATATGGTATGAACAATTTTTGCGAAATTCACAAGCAAAGTTTGATAGAACTGCCACTGTTTCCTTATTATTTCACTGCCTGGTTTAAGCTTTAGAGTTAAAGAGGTTATCAATTAGAAAAGATATAAAAACCACGCATACCCCTTACAATTCCTCACCGATAAGTATAACCGAATCCTTAAATATTTTGGACTAAATAACTTAATTCTACTGAAGTATGATAAGTATTATCAAAATTTGTTGATAAATCAAATTAGAAACAAAATTCCATGTTATTTTTGGTTTTTATCAATTCTTTTATAGAATTATATATGAAATTGTTTTTTAAAAATACAGTTTTCGAATTTAAAGCAATTTTATATCATTATTTTTTAACATAAGTAACGCCAAAGTACTTGTTAGGAATATACCTAGTCACGTGTTTAATTGCTAAGGAGAAATATATATATTTTAATAGGTTTTTTGTTAAAGCTCTGCTTTCCTTAAACTGCACGTTCTGATGAGATTTCTTGTCTCTTTTTTGGTCATGAAAATATAATTTTATTCATATTAAATACTTAAACGGTTAATTGACTTATTTTAATCAATTATTCGGGTCGAATAATTTTTTGAGTTTCAAATTATTTGTGTCGACATTAACCGAAATAGAGGCGATTAGTCGAGGAATCAGATAATCGATTAACAGTAATTCTTAGTTTTTCTATCCCCTCTATCACGGAATGAAACTCATCGCAAGCCTTTTGACTACGTTTTACATTTTCTAAAGTAAAGCCTGGATTAGTCAGACGTAAGTTGACGTTTATAATAATAAATGAACTTCAAATATTTTTATACCGATTTGGCATTCATTACTGTAGTTAAGCATTAAACTTTATTTATTTGAGATAAGCTAGCAGGCCTGAATGCGTTAAATGAGAATAGAAAATCTTGCATTTTAATATTTGTCTTTTCTTATGCAAGTCAAGACATAAAAAATAATATAAATGAAAAAAATAAATTATGTTGGGGATCGATTTTTTTTATACGTTTAATTTATTTCGCAGGGGATTTTGAAAAAATTTTGTGATTAATTTTGTTAAAATTTTTTTCAAGAGAGTTGGCCTAGTTTGCTTCTAGCCCTCAGTTTTCTTCTAATCCTCATATATTTCAAAAATTATTTAATTTCTATAACAATCTTGTAAACAAATTATTTGTTGGTATCTTTGTTTTACTTTTTAAGCTGCATTTTAAAAAACTTAGATTCTTAAGGCTGTCAAAATTTTCTTTTTTCAAGTTATTCGTTATTTGAAATTTGGTTATTATAAATTATTCAAACTATTATTTGAAAAAGTTGTTCGACAAATGTCTATTATTTGAGAAAGTTGTTCGACAGATGTCTTGAAGACATCAGTTGTAAATGTCTTTTCTTCAAAAAAGTGCTACTGACATTATCTTAAAGACACAATTTCCAGTTGCTGGTATTAAAAGTTTTGTTATATCGAGTTTTATTACTGTCTAGCATAAGGATAAATGTCGGATATGTTTTCATACAAAAACGGTACAATTTTTTACCCATCCCCTTTTTTCAATTAGAAATATAAAGCAAAATTATATACTTTCGTGGAACTACATGCAAAATTTGCTGAAGTTCTGACATATGTTAACAGCAGGATTTTCATAAAATAGGCATTTGTTTGATCAATAATTTCATCGTTGGAGCTAAATCTCTTTCCACCGAGCCATTTATTTTGCTTTGGAAATAGCAAATAGTAACTGGGGGCTAAATCCAGAGAATAAGGTGAATAAGGGGGCAATTCGTAGTCTAAGCTGTGGTCAATTATGAGCCATCTTGCTGAAAGCTTTCTCTACCCAAGTGATCGTTCAAAATTAAAACCTCTGAGCCATGTGAGGTGCCTATGTCTTCCACAAACTATCGGGCATTCAGTCTCCGATCTGCCAACACGATATCGTGAATTTTGCAGAGACCTTAACTGGGCGTCCGAAACGTTCGGCATCTTCCGTGCTTGTAAGGCCACAAGGAAAGTCAGTAAACTATTTTTACCATTGAAATTGATGGTGCAGAGTCCCCATAGTATTTATCAAGCTTTTACTTGGTTTGATTTTTCCATTTTTGGAAAAAGCCACGAGGTTGTATGTTTTGAACAGCTGTTAAACGCAAAGTAAATGACGGAACTTGCTCAAAATACCAGTAGTGTACTAACATGTGATACTTGATGGTTGCAGTGTTGCATTTCATATAACTACTAGGGAAGTCTGAAAAGTCATGGACTTATTGATCTGCCCTAGTATATACTTTCACTTGTTCTTTCACACCGAAAGATAAACTAAATTTTTATAAAATGAATTTGTAGCCAATCGAATGGTTCGGTTATGGTAACCGAATTGAGACATGAGTAATTTGACTGTTACAATAGTACTTCCATTGTTTCA